>CABHPQ010165660.1:0-30340 GCA_902168405.1 Peromyscus aztecus | reverse complement strand
GGGGACAGAGAAAACTGGCATGTCCCTTTGTGTCTGAAAGGATGAGTAAGAACAGCTTCAAGGCTGGGGAACAGCTCTGTGAAGGAGAGCTGTGGGGCTCCCCTGGGGGAGAGAGGAGTTTGGGTGTGGATGTGTGAAGCCCCGGAGGGAGGGCAGGGTTTGCTGAGTGGCATAGATGTATTTCCACACCTATGAGCAGCAGTGCCAGGGTTGTTAAGGAGGTGATGGCGACACGGGAAGTCTGAGAGAGACCTCACCACCAGGCTCCAGACCTGGCACATGCCTGGTGAGGACACAGTCCCAGGACAGCAGGCAATACTGCAGCCTCTGGTGCAGGCCAGACAGAGGATTCTGCTCCTGAGTGTTCACATCTGTCCCCCAGGGTCTTTGTGGCCAGATTTCCCAGAACGGTTCCCAGGTCCCAGAACGGTTCGGGAATCAAACTCCCAGGGATCAAACTCCGAGCCTCAGACTTGGTGGCAAGTGCTTTTATCCACTGAACCATCTTGTCGACCCAATATAATCCATCTATCCATCTATCTATCTATCTATCTATCTATCTATCTATCTATCTATCTACCTGTCTTTCTCTCTTTCTCTCTTTCTCTCTTTCTTCCTTCCTTCCTTCCTTCCTTCCTTCCTTCCTTCCTTCCTTCCTTTCTTTCTTTCTTTCTTTCTTTCTTTCTTTCTTTCTTTCTTTCTTCCTATTTTTATTGCATTTTTGAGACAAGCTCTCTATTACTCAGCTCTGGCTATCCTGGAACTTGCTCTATAGGGCCTCAAACTCTCAGAGATCCACCTGCCTCTGCCTCCTGAGTGCTGACTGGTATTAACGGTGTGGGTCACCATACCCAACATTCAATTTTTAACTCACAAGTATTGCATGAAGTATCCTTTAAAGGACCAAAAGAAAAAGAAATAGTTGAGCTTTCTTTTAGAACGCTATCCAGTGAAGCTCCTAGCTGAGGGAGAGTCTTCATGCAGTTTGACAGAACAGAAACTTGTGGATGAGTTAATTATTGACCTTGTGATGCCGACTGAACCTTCAGTTCCACACATTCAGAAGAGGACTCAAGACACCTAAGCACAGCGGCGTTTTCAAACCACTCAGCAGGTTGACCATTCAGAGTGCCACTGAGCATTGCGGGAGGAGGGACAAGCAGGAGCATAAACCACAGAGAAAGCATTTACAGACAGCGGGATTCATAAGAAAGCACGCTGCTTTTCTTTTACTAAGATGTCTATGCAGATAAATCTCCCCTCCATGCAGACTGAGTGGACAGTGACTTTCATTTTTGGACACTAAAAGACATTTGGACATTTCCTTGAAAGAGACTGGGTAAAAAGGAAAGAGGAAATTACAAACTGTATGTAGATCTATCCCAGGTCTCCTTTTAAAAGGACAATAATCATTTTAAGGCAGATCACATACTTTTAAACCAAAAGAAAGCCACAGGGTAGTGAGCCTATATTTAGATTCTCTTTGTCCCTTAAATATTAGCTCCATTCCAGTAGGAGTTGACATACAACTCACTAACATCTTAAGAACTCAGGAAGATGGCAGAAGACACAGAAAATACGGACACAGCATCGTATTTTCAAACACGCAGAACAGCCGGCACAGACCAGAGTAAGAAGTTTCCCAACAGACAGAGGCAAGTCTCAACACACCAGGGAAACATGACTGTCTATGAGAACAAAAGGAGAATGGAGAGGGAGGGAAGGGGTGGGATTTCTTTATGAAAGGCAGAGAAGACAAAGCAAGCTCCCCAGTGGGTTTCCAGTGCTGAATGTCTGCCATGCTGACACAGCTAACAGCAGATGTAGACGTCTCAAAACAAGTATATGCACACATATAATCATGGCACATTCATTAATATTATCCAAGAATTTAAGAAATGAACGTATTTTAGAATAACATTTCCATCAGGTTTCATCCAGAGTTACATCCCCATTACACATCTAAGGACATTTTCTGTGAAAGCAGAAATATGGGATCTACTAATCCAATGATCTCTGTGAATAGTACTGGTTTTATCTTTTACAATGTACATATACTCTAAATAAGATGTAAAAATAGTCTCATAACATTATTTACAGCAAAGTGTATTACCTATTAACAGTTATTCCAAAAACAAAATTAACCCATTTCAACATTAACAAAACATATGTATATTTCATACATTTATGGACCAAGGCCCAGTAATCATGAAATGTATCTTTATATGCAAGGCGATCAATCCTAAACTTAATCTCTTAAATTTACATTTTAAGGTTGCCTTTCAAGAATGCCCTTCAGAAATTATCTGACTATTCGATAAAAGAATATTTTAGTGATTTAATCACCTTTCAAGTTATTTCTCTTGTAAATCCTGTGAGGAGTGTTTTTTTGTTTTTGTTTTTTTTCCCCTCCAGTCTCAGTTTTTGAGAGTTCAAATTTGGAAATGTGAGGCTCTCTATTTACCAAGAAAGAGTCTCCCAACTAACAGGTCTGTTAGCGAACACTTTATACAGGCCTGACTGAAGTACCATTAAAAACAGTTTTATTTTTTTCAGTCTCAAATTTAAATTCTTCAGTTTCTTTGCCTTTTAGCTAACTACTTTTCAAAGGGAAGCAAGAAAAACAAACAAACAAACAGACAGACAGACAGACACAACAGCTCTTATATCTTAATGTGGTCCAAATATCACCCCAAACACTCACAAAATATTTTTAAATAGATATGAAAAGAAAAGTAATTTTGGCATTTAATAAGTTAAATATAAGAAAAGAAATGTAGAAATAAACTGGACTCTGATGAACAGTGTTAATTCTCTTTGGACTGACCTGGGAGGTGACCTCTGGGCATGCCTGTAGGGAATTACCTTGATTATGTTAATTGAGAAGACTCACCCACTGTGGGTGGCTCCATTCCCTAGGCTGGGATCCTGGACTGCCACAGTGGAGAAGGAGCTGAGCGGCACCGTGTGCATTCTTTGCTGTTTCCTGACTGTGGATTCAGTGTGAGCAGCTCCTGTAGGCTGCCGTGACCTTCTTGTCATGATGGACCCTATTCTTGAAAGGTGAGCTAAACCAAACCCTCTACCTCACAGGGCTCTGTCAGAGTATTTGGTCACAACAACAGAAAAAGAAACCGAGGTGTGGCCAAAGGGGCACTATGCACTTATTGTCAGGAGTGCCAGGTACAGGTGAGTTTTGTCCCCTGCTCTCTTAGAAACCATGCAAATTTACAGAGGACTAGACAGCTGGAGATCTCCCAGGCACACAAAGATGGTAAAAACGTCCTCTTTTCCATGGTTACACAAATCACAACAGAGATCTCCTCAGCAGCCTAGTTCTGTTTCAAATGGCTCAGCAGAACCCCAAATCTGTCTTGACACAGAACAGACACTCACATCGTTTAAGGCCTTGTCATACAAATGGCCTACTAGCCCAGATACTAAACACAACTGAAGTGTCTAAGAACTCCAAGAAAGACAAAGCCAGTCATCAGACAGAAGTCACATAAGATTCAGAGAGAACCCAAACAACTCAAACTGACAAGAGAGAGAGAGAAGTCAGTCAGGAAGACGCTCACCCGTCAGTCAGGGTGATACTCAGCCATGACAGAGAGAAGCTCACCGAGGGTCAGACTTTCACAAGAGTCTAGAACCAAGTCCAAATGCTCATTTCTCAGCATTACCAGGTGGAGGTCAAAAGCAGCCACCGCCAGCTGAAGTGGACAGAAAAGAATCTCCCTGGAGCAAAGTGACTGTCTCACTGCTGGGAATAAAGTGACTGTCATAGCTGCTGGAACCCTTCAATCTTTCCTCTCCATTCAAGGTCAACTTGTGAGTGGTTCAGGCTAAAAATGTGTTTTCCCTCTGGACTGGCTAGCCAAGAGTGTTACCAGAGTTGTTAGGGGCAGGAGCTTGTTAGGGCAAACAAATGGTTTGGCCATTTGTTCTCAACAGGCCAATTAAAAAGCAGGTAATAGATAAAAACAGAAAAGGATTCAGTGTGGCTCCACGAGGAACAAAGAGGTCCAGCGACCCCCGACAAGTCCATTTTCGTGCTCCTGGCATACAATTTGGGTTTAAACAGTGTGTTGGAGGTGTGCACAGCCAAGCTGTCCAATTAAGACGTGGTCTGGGCCATCACTGACCCATCATTGTCTGGGCTCCACTCTCTCCTGCAAGGTGATGATCAGGCAAATTGTCAGAATGTGTGATGTCTCTTTGAAGAGACAAGCTCCATACTATGTGGCACCAGGCTTCAGACTCCTCCTCCCAGTGTGGGATTTCTGGAGAAATTCCAGTTCCATGGTGCAGTCTCAACAGTGTGGTAGACAGGCACAGGTGTGTGTTCTTACAGTCAGGTCAGGCACAGTCTGCTCTTGTTCACCTTCTCTGAAATGGCTCTGATGTTCACCCAGATCCCCAAAGGGTAGTGGGTCTCTTCCTTCTTGAACAGAGCAGACTTTGGATTTCTCCCAGGATCACCACACACCTTCACCTGTTCCTTGGGCTGGCTCAGCCTGATTGCTAATATCAAATCTTTCATTTTTTAGATTTTTATCTCCATCTTTTAAAGATCCAATCCGTTCATTATGATATCTTTGTTTTCTTTCATCTTATTGTCATTCTCCATTTCAATAAAAATGTCTTCAAATCTCAGAACTGCATTTAGCCCATGTCATCTGAGGGCCTGAGCCCAGCTGGCTACCTAATTTCCTCTGGGTTCTGTGTATCTGGCTTGTTTTCCCATGTGCTCGGTGATTTGGGATTACAATCGTAGGCCATCCTGAATTCCACCTAAGGCAAACTGTCCCTCAGGGAAGGGTCATTTGCTATGGCTTTTGTCAGGTACTCAAGGACCCTGTCACCTTGGAAGCACGTGATGGGATTCATTTTTCTGGCCACACAGGTTGGATTCTGAAGCGAAGCTTGACCAAGTTCCTCCTGCTCTGCCTGGAGCCATGTCACAGGCAGGGAGGCTCCTGTGCTCTCGCAGACTCTGGGCTTCCAGCTTTGCAAGGAGCAGGCCCAGGACACCCTCTCCTTTGCAGCTTTGGGCCTTTCCTTCAGGTTCCTCACTACAGGACTAAGTAGTAACTCTTTTAGAAATGGCTTTCCTTACCTCACTTAAGCTATGGGTCAAAGGTCCTTGTCATGTTGAAGGTTTTACTACTTCTATACATGCTCACGCATACATTTTAAAAGCTTATTAGTTTAAAAGGATCAATACTCTGCAGCTTTTGTGGGTCGGCTGAGATAGCAGGACCCAGTATGCGACGACCCAGCCATTGAGAAATCCTGTTGCCATCAAAGCAGAATACCCCAAAAGCATGAGCTTCTAAGGTAACTGGATGCTGGTTTTAAAACGAGCATCCTGGCTTCTGGTGGTGGTGGTGGTGGTGGTGGTGGTGGTGGTGGTGGTGGTGGTGGTGGTGTGTGTGTGTACCTGCGCGCGAGCGCGTGTGTATGTGTGTGTGTGTGTGTGTGTGTGGCTTTCTTCTCTGTTGAGTCTCACCTTCAGTGTGTGCAGGCAGTACACCCTCTGGTGTTTATGTGGGAATTGCAGGAGTCCTCAAAGAAAGGGAAGAGGTAGATGGAGTGGCTGAGAATCCTCCCAACCCCAATGCACACCCAGAGAACTTCATTTTCTTTGTGTAGAAATTAGAGGGAAAGGCACCAGTCCTCCTCACATTGCAGAATGTTAAGCCTTAGGGCTGCATTTGAAGTCCAGCTGCCCACATTGCAGACAGATGTCTGAGGGCTTGGCTGGCCACCCAGCATGTCTTTCCTGTGTTCTCTTTGTGTGCAAGGTAAGGGTTTAATAACCAATGCTTCATGTCCTACCCTGTTCATAAGCTGTGTCTTCAGAACCGTACAGACTTCCGCTCCTGGGCAGACTCACTGTAGTGCTTCAGGGCCCCATGCTTTTCTAGCTGCATTCGAGGGGGTCTGACATGCGGAGAGTTTGGGAAGATTTGTGTCCCAGTGGAGAGGGAAATTTAGAACACCTCCAATAATATGTGAGTATGGACATACATTGTAGAAATAAGGAAAGAGAGAGAGAGAGAGAGAGAGAGAGAGAGAGAGAGAGAGAACTTGAAACTAGGTATTGGGTACTGGAAAGACTTCAAAGGCCTGTGGAGAAAGAGGATTGAAAAATTAGAGGGCCTGGACAGAATGGAACACATAGCCGTAGAAAAAAGGAACACAGCATGACACATGGACTTGTGAAGCGATTTGAAAACAATAATAAAATGAACCACACAGCTGGGGAAACTGAAAGAACATGAGGTTCTGAGTTCAGATCCCCAGTACCCACAAAAATGCCGGCAGGCCCTGTGGCCACCTGTAATCCCAGCATTCAAGAGGCATAGACAGGGTATCCTTGGAGCAAGCTGGCTAATTAGCTAGACTAGCCAGAATTGGAGATCTGTGGGTTCTGTGAGAGACATTTAATGTGAACTTTAGGCCTTGACATGCACACACACACACACACACACACACACACACACACACACACAGAGTTCACATATACATGCACATGCACACATGTGAAGTAATCATACAGAGCAGGTGAATGGAGGCCAAGATAGGACAGACTGTGTGATCATCCATGTTGTGGAATATTATTTTAAGTTGTGTTACATTTGTTTAATGGCTGTGGAACATTTGTTTAATGATGCAAAGATGTGTTGCATTCTTTTATGCTGCATTTGTTTAACTCTGTGAAGCTGTGTTACTTTGCCTGTCTAAAACACCTGATGGTCTAATAAAGAGCTGAACAGCCAATAGTGAGGCAGGAAAAAGGATAGGCGGGGCTGGCAGGCAGAGAGAATAAATAGAAGGAGAAATTTGGGAGGAGTAGGAGAACAAGGAGAGGAGGACACTAGAGGCCAGCCACCCAGCCACACAACCAGCCATGGCGTAAGAGTGAAAGTAAGATTACAGAAGTAAGAAAAGAAAAAAGCGCAGAGGCTAAAGGTAGATGGGATAATTTAAATTAAGAACAGCTGGCAAGAAACAAGCCAAGCTAAGGGTGGGCATTTATAAGTAATAATAAGCCTCTGCATGTGATTGATTTGGGAGCTGGGTGGTGGGCCCCCAAAAGAATTAAGAGTCAAAAAAGTGAAAAAAACAACCAACTACACATCCATCCACAGGGCAGATGACAGTGAGATCTGTCAACACAAAGCACCTCTGGAGTCAGGAGCGGTACTGTGTCGTCATGGACTGTGCAGAGAGGGCAGCTGTTAAGCCAAACTCCTAATCACTAGGGTCTCACGGTGCCCTGTGTACCTTGCAGAGAGGAAGCATTTTCTGTAACAATTATACCTCAGGACGCTGTTGAAAACTGAAAAAGCAAACTGAGATCTGTTCATGCAACCAACTCACAAGAGTCATTTCATTTGTTATCATTTGTGGTGCCTGTTGTCACGTGTGTGTGTGTGTGCGTGCGTGCGTGCGTGTGCGTGTGCGTGTGCGTGTAAACTTCCCACATCAAGAACTCCACTTTTCCCTAGCAGGGAGGAATTCCTTAGCGGCTGGAAGCCCTATGGCTCTCTCCTTAGCCTACAACCCTCCCAATGCTGCTGGAGTCTGGCGCCCTCTGGTGGCAGGAGGCCCGGATGGTCTGCGTGACTAGTTACACAGGACTGGTGTTTCCCCCACGTTAGCAGCATGGTTGGCTGGCTCCAGACCACTGTGCCGCAGACCCCACCGGGACCTTGGCTCAGGCTCCCCAGAACCCCAACCCTTGCCACATCTGCTGACTAGATCAACAGGTAATGTACAACCGGCTGAGATGGGTGAGGCTTCAGGTCCAGACTGGATATAGGTCCTCTGAGGACTTCCTGTCCAGCTGTGTACTTGTGTCCAAAACTACTCGTGCACACCCCAGGGTCTACAAAAAGCCCAGGGACTCATGGCTGTCACCTCTGCTTTGAGTCCTATGTCCTTCTCTATTCTCCAGACCTCAGGATGAGGTGAAGGGGGTAGGTTTTCTCTGCAGGAAGCACATGTAGTGTCCAGGCATGAGGTGTTAACCCAGCACATTCTCAATAGCAGCACAAAGGGCAGTCTCAGGTCCACGCTGTATAGTACTGCATCCCCAGAACCTCACAGGAAAGTCCAACAGTGTTGTGTCCCCAGAACCACACAGGACAGTCACAGACTCCCAATGTGAAAACCCAGCCTGCAATTTCAGAACACGTGACACCGTACTTTTCACAATACAATAGTTGTGGTGGATGAGGGTCAGTGTGGTCATCTGCCAGTCATTGGATATGTACACAGAGAGAACAAGAGTGGGCTAGAGAGAGGGGGAGGTAGAGGAGGGAGTGAGCAAAGGAGAAAAAGGGGGGAGAGAATGGTGAGAGAGAGAGAGAGACTGGAGTTCTGTGAGCACTTTCAGAAGGCTTTGCTGCTCATGGCTGCATTGTAATCATGCTTTTGAACATGCATGCCACTAGCACACACACCATTAGCAGAACCACAGAGAGCCACCCCCTTTCCCCAGAGTGAGGTAAACAAAGTGTGTTCCTTTATGAAGTTGATGGTTCAGATTTTAGCCAACCTTGGAAATGAATCCCAGGTGCTGGCGATGACAGGATCAACACTTTTTGGAACACGTTCTTTATTTACATAATAAAAATATGTTTCGATTGTCTAACACAGTTTTGGCATGTGAAACTGATCTTTGTTTAACGTATTAGATGGTGCTGAAAAGCAGCCTGGGTTCGATGAAGGAAGCGTCCACTGTGAGGGGGAAGAGCTCCACAGTCCTGGAACCCATGGGGAGCTGAGGGAGTCAGCGAGGTTGGGTGCCACCCAGAGGAACGGAACACCCAGAACTCTGCTTCCCAGAGCTGTGGGTCAAAGGAAGATGAGAGAGAGAGAGAGAGAGAGAGAGAGAGAGAGAGAGAGAGAGAGAGATATTTCTCCTCCACTTTCCACTGCTGGTGTCTCAGAAGGCAGCTGCCAGCTCCAGCTGGGAGATCACGGGGTGAGATAACATTCCTCTAGGAACAAGAATGCTCACCCACCCCTGTTATGTATATTGGAATGATTAGAACAACATAAACACCCTCCACTAGGGGAGCAAACAAGTCTCTGATAAGCAGAAGATGAACACAGAAGATGAATCCTCTGCAATGTTGTTGGTCCTGGAAGGGACCAGAGCAGCTGTGGCTCAGGGCACTGACTCAGACTTTACAGAGAGCTCCAGGAGATGGCCTTGAGAAGCAGCTTCAGTTAGCAGGTCGCTGTGGTAGCTGGCCCTGAAAGCCTGCATGTGGGTCATGGTGGGAACTGTGGAGGGGAAGAGGCAGGAGAGGAATCTTCCCTGGGCTATGCTAATAGGAATCATGTCTAGGGTGACTGGGAGGTGGTGCTGTGCTGGGGACTTGGCCAGCTGCTTTTGAGTCCTGTGGATGTTATTTGGAGTACAGGCCATCTTCCATGGAGCTGCTGGGGGGGGGGGGGTTGCTTTCAGGCAGGAAGACTAGGCTCATGATGAGAGGCAGTGTTTTCTTTCTTCTGGCTTGACCTGGAGACCAGAAGACATACTCAGGAACAGGACAGGGAGAAGGAATTTCCTTTGCAGTGACCTTAGCAGCTCCAGCCATGTGGGCAACCAAGGGCTAGGAAGACAGTTAGCAATCGGCCCTGGAATGTGTGGCTAGGAAGAGTTAGTTAGCAATCGGCCCCAGAATGTGTGGTCCATGGAGGGAGAGCTTTCCAATGTCTCGTGAATTAGATTCTGCATTCTCAAGCTTCTGTGAAATTCCTCAGATTCCATTACCTGGGTTCTCTGTGCTGTGGAGGTCATTCACATTCATGGTAAAGAGAATCTTGACTACCAAAGAGACGTCATTCTGGCCTGGAGACTGGTCCCCAGATAGCTACAAATGCTGTTCAGAGCAGTCGGACATGATGAGCCATACCTGACTCTAGGCCACATGTAGACTCTACCCTCATCACTCCCAAGCTTTAGATGTGCCCTGCACCGAGAGACGAGCCTGTTGGATTACGCACTAAGGAATGTGGAATGCTTAAGTGTTGACATATATTTATCCAGGACGACCCAATCTTTTGACATCATGACAGAAGTCATTCATAAAGTTCACATGGAGAACTTCACAACTAGAGAATTGTAGAATTTCCAAAAAAAAAAAAAAAAAAAAATCACAAAGCATATGTAGGTAAGTTTTGGTTTTGTGTTAGGCTAACAGTCATAGTTTATCCCATGGTAAATGTGGCCATGTGTCCCACATAGGCTGCAGGTTGGATGTACCCTGTGAGTCTTGAGTAGTCTTGTGGACCATTTCAACAGGGCACCGGCACTATTTTTAGACCTGTCTCCAGAAGGGCCAGAGGGAATTGATTCCTTGACATCAGGACACCCTGCGTGGGATGCAATAGCCTTACCAAGTTCTGGGAAGGGGCAGCTGGTTCTGGGACGGTGTATCCACAGGCACAGAGGCAAAGTCTCTGCCTTCAGTACCCCCAATCACAACAGCTGCATATTGCTCAGGTAGGCACACCCCATGCTCCTCTGAGGAAGTACTCTCATTTGCTTTTCACAGGACTCTTTTTAGAATTTCAGACATGCCACATGTGATACCTGGGAAAGGTGGTTTTTCCAGCCATCCTCCATGGCATCTGCAGTTGGAGGTTGCTCTCTTTGTAGCCCAAAGCTCACTCCTGTTCCGAGGAATGTCTAGTTGTTTGTTGACACTTTGGGCAAGTTTGTAGTCCAGACTTCTCAAGGAACCTCAGCAGGGCAGGTGGACAGTGACCACTCAGCTCTGATGCTCAGTGTCAACTGGGAACACAGCTCCTTCATAGCAGCACAGCTGCTTGCCAGCAGGAGCCTCTAGCCTCAGGGCCTGGCACATGGGGTGGGGGATTTGTACCCAATCAGTAGCTCTAGGAAGCCACAGCCAATGCCCTCTTCATCCCTTACCAGGTCTCATTCACTCATGCATTCAGACACTCACGTATTTAAGCTCCTATGTGTTCATTCATTCATTCACTCACTCTCCACATTCATTAACTCAGATATTCAGAGTTATATGTTCACTCAATCAATCATACATTTAAGCATTTATTCATTTATTAGTTCATTCATTGATTTTCATTCATCTAGTCATGCATGCATTCAGTGTTTTGTGTGTGTGTATGTGTGTGTGTGTGTGTGTGTGTGTGTGTGTGTGTGTGTCTGCGACCTTCATGGGGAGAGAGAGAAATCATCGGAAGGCAGGAAGGCAGTTTGGCTCAACACTATTCAGTAGCCAGTGCTGGTTCAAGCTTAGGGAGTCTGACCCCAAGTGGTTTATTTTAGGCATATTTAAGCACAACACAATTTGGTGAAAACTCTCTGGTGATATTAACTGAATCCCATGCAGACAACAAGGCATTCATAAATCTCTTTTGAGGAACAAAGTAAGCTAAGTAAAGACTGGACTTGACGCCATCGAAACTCTTTGTAAAGTACGTGTGACATCTCCCATAAAGATGGGTTCTATAGACTGACTGAGAAAAACAAGCTTATGATAAGGGTCTGGGAGAGGGTCCAGGGTGGTCTCTGGCCACACAGTTAGTACAAAGGTCACCAGGCTAGAAAGCATGTCCGCTTCTAGCCTTCTGGGCAGATAACAGGTCTTGCATTCCTTTCCTTGAAGGAAGAACACTGTGTGCTAAACATTCCAAGTTCCTCTAGTGCTGATGTTTGAGAACAGGACCTCTGTGTCCCCTACAGTTCAGTCATTCGAGTACACTGGGACTGATTCACTCACTCATTCATTAATTCATCCCTTCATTCCTTTAATCATTCATTTTCTTACTTGGATGTGGGAATGTGGGTTGATTCCTAGGGTTCATGTGCAACCGCTGGAGAGATGGATGTTTTCAATGACAGTGACCATCGTTAGGAGCACAAAGCTGGCCATGAAATTGTATCCTCATTTCATTTGCGTAGAAAATACCACGATAAACTCTGGAAGGACACTTGGGCATGACTATCATTGTTGTTGGCTCAGTATCACTTGGTCATCCTGGGGCCTGGGACTTTATGGTTTCCATATTGACTGTGCTTGTTTCACAGCTCATGTGTCTTTTCTGTTGATGCGAGAAGTTGATTTTGACATTTGAAGGATAGCACAGCACTGTTATATAAACATTATTTTAAGAGTAAAGTTTCACTCCACTGGCTGGGGAGAGAGCTCAGTCAGTAAAGAGATTGAAGTGTAGGCATGAGGACCCGAGTTTGATCCCTAGGACCCAAGTAAAAAAGTTGGGAGCTGTGGTGCTCACTTGGAATCCCAGCGCTGGAAAAGAAGAGAGAAGACATGGGTCTTTTGGTTGTGCTGGCCTGCTAGCCTCACCTAACAGGTGTGGTCCAGGCCGGGGAGAGACCTTGTCTCAAAAATAAAGTAAGCAATGATGTCTGAGACTTCCTGTTGACAAAGAACCTTCACTGATCTAAAAGCTAGGTTTGTGGGGAAGGTGTGCACAGAAATGCTTGTTCCTGGTGTCTAACCCTGGACACTGCCTGGGAGACTCTGGAACGCGGAGCTTCAGGACTCAGGCCTCTGCATTGTAACCTGATTCCTTAAAGAACAGCCAGGGATCAGGGCTGTTTCCAACTCCAGCGGTCCCAGGCCTCAGTGCGCAGATAAGCGGACAACCGCTGGAGAGCTGTAAACGCCTGACGCATGGGGTCGCACCTGGGCTTTGTCCTAACGCGCTCCCATTGTGCCCGGCCATCGGGACTCTAAAATGGCCTCCAGTTGTTCCAAACGTGCCGCCACCATGGATGGCCCTGCATTCTATCACACACCCTCCCCAGCACCGCCCCACCGGCTGCTGGCTGTGAGCCCAGGTGAGGTCTGCTGTAGCATAAGCTCCCAGAGGAAGGCAGACTCGCTGGGAGTGGACGCTGGCTCTTGGCTGGATGCCTTTTCCCGCTGTGTGATGGATGATCTCGCTGCTTTGCTTTAACCACCTCTACGATGGATGCTGACATCTAACCCCACGTCTTCCAGCACAAACAAGGAGCCATCGTTGGCAATGATAAATGGGACCAGGCCCGAGCAATGGAAACAGCTCTTCCGTGTCCTTAGTGCCTTTCCCTTGGAGGGAGGCAGGATTAACCACGCACGGGGCAGACAGAAGTCCAGTTCTTGGTTGGAGCCCTAGGTGAAAACCTGGTCTCACTAAGACTGTATTTATAGTCAAATTCCATTGCCACTCAAAGCAGTATTGCTGTTTTTATTTTTCATCTGGAAAATGACTTGCAGACTTGCTGGCTCATGGTGAGGCTCAGAGTCCTTTGTGACTCCATTTCTAAGTTGTTTTTTTTTTTTTTTTCCAAGATTCTGGCAAAAGCTGTGTCAATGTGCGAAGAGTGCAGAGCCTGAGTGATGAATGGTTTCAGAAGAAAGCTGGCAGAGTGAGAGAATGCAGAGAACCCTGTGACCCTTGGTTAGCAGTGATAGCTTACCCTAACTCCTCCTCAGGCAGACGTGAAGTATTTTTCCTTTTCCTGCTCTTTGCCTTGCTCTGTATTGCAAAGGAGAGCTGTGCAGCAGGAACGACTCAAGGCTCTTCATTTCTAATTCACACACGGGCGTCCCTAAAGTGTTCTCTCTCTCTCTCTGTGCAAGCTCTCCTACTTTCCCTAAAAACTCTTTCTCCTTGTAAGGTCTCTCTTATTTCAAGCTTCTTTTTGTCTGCGAAAGAACCCCCGGAGACTGTTTAAGTTAGACAAAATGTTAAGAGAAAGTGAATGAGCTCTCTCTCTCTCTCTCTCTCTCTCTCTCTCTCTCTCTCTCTCTCTCTCATTTACTTATTTGCATTGCCATGCTGGGATAACCCCAGACCCCCTTTTCCCTCTTCCTGCTTACAGATCCACTGACATTTTCTGGCAAAGCCTAGACTTGGGAGAAAGGAAGAGCCCCAGGGAAGAGGTGTAAGGCTGGAGTGGTATGATTAGTTCTTAGGACCACTGACCTGAGTTTCTGAAGTGCACAAGCCAAATGGAAGTGAGCCACAACTGCTCACTGTCTGTTTTGTAGCCCACAGGGGCACTGGGCCTTAGTCTTTCCACTTTGCAGGCACCTCACATCTATGGACCCTGAAAAATGTCTAGGCAGCCAGGTCCCACCACCCTGCTGTCCCACATGATCCATCTGTGTGGCTACCACCCTCATCTTGTTGCTCATTGGGACAAACTGTAATGCTGACTCCATATTGCCTGTTAAGAAATCTCACCTTTCCTTATGTGAGTATCCTGCACTCCATACTGCCAGCCAGAAATCTCACCTTTCCTTGCATGAGTATCCTGCACTATAGTGTCAGCCACACAGGAACCAGCTGCCCTGTCCCTGCGAAAGAGCTGAGATAATGTTAAGATCTGAGGGTACAGCTTACTGACCAGCTCTGCAGTGTTACTCACGATACTGCTTAAACCCAGATATTCAGGGCTGCTGGTTCAAACTCTGAAGGCCAGGCTTTTTCTGCAAAGGCAGATTGTTGTAGACTATTAGTTTAAGGTGTGTTACTTTTGTTTAATGTTGCATTTGTTTAACTCTGTGAAGCTGTGTTACTTTGCCTGTCTAAAACGCCTGATGGTCTAATGAAGGGCTGAACAGCCAATAGTGAGGCAGGAGAGAGAAATGGGTGGGGCTGACAGGCAGAGAGGATAAACAGAGTGTGAAGTCTGTGGGGGAAAGAATGAGAGAGAAGAAGTAGCTGAGAAGGAGGAGAACTCCAGGGCCCAGCCACCCAGCTACACAGCAAGTCACAGAATGAGTAAGATTTACAGAAATAAGAGAATGGGAAAAGCCCAGAGGCAAAAGGTAGACGGAATAATTTAAGGAAAGCTGGCAAGAAACAAACCAAGCAAAGGCCAGACATTCATAATGAAGAATAATTCTCCGCGTGTGAATTATTTGGGAGCTGGGTGGCGGGCCCCCAAAAGAACAAAACAACAACAGCAGGTGGTACTCCTATCTCCCTACAGCTTGTTGACCCCATCCTATGCTAAACGGGACAGCAGGTGTGACAAATGCTGAAGGTGTTCACACGGAATCCTTGCCAAAAACTACATTCCCTCTCACAAATTCTAGTAAGCTTCTATCTAAGAGGATTCTATACTGCAGAAATTAATTGAAATGTATGTATGACCCCATGACATGTATTTTTATGGCAATATATGTTTGGTACAAGGAGCAACAAAGAAGTGAGCCCAGGGCTGCTTTATGTCTGGAGATGCTGTACTGATCATAATGAATACTGGATTTTCTCATTGTTGCTAGGAGGCGGGTTGGTGGTTTGTGCTGTGTTGCTCAGAAGTAGGTCCATGGCCACCAGGAGCTGCAGTTGATTGGAGAGACCCAGAGTTCTTCAACCACTTGCTCTTGAAATGACCAGCTTGAGCAGTAGTGCCACCAGGGGGCACTCTTGACCTATGCAGGATGAGGTCCTCCAGAGGGCTGGCTCGGTTCGGAGGTGGCCTTCCTGTGGGAGACAGAGAAGTAGTGCCTAGCCTGTTGACATACCAGGCAGGGGCAGACCCTGCAGGCTCTCCTCACTCAGTTCAAACCCTGTTTTTGAAGCTACAGGGAGGCCCACCCTCTTGGGGAGGGGGTGTCTGTCTACTTTGCCACAGGTAGAGTCGGAGATGAAGGCCTGGAGGGACCAGATGCAGGAGCTCAGGGCAGGTTTTTGAGATCTCCTTGGCCGACTGTGGCTGGCTCTTGGAGTTCTGCTGGGCATGGGTGGGTTGGACAGCAAGGTTCAAGGGCCCCATCGTCCTCCTTGGTTTTTGGAGGTCAGTCGTTCAGGGTTTTGTGACTTAGACAAATGCCACACAGATGAATTGTTATTTTGCAAAACGGGCGCGTAATGAATACTTTGGTTAGAAAATGCAAGCGTGTCTGACCTTTCTGTCATTGGCAAAACAAAGAGGCAGAAGCCACACTCGGTCGGTCAACATGGTTCTGGCCCCGAAAATCCGAACAAGTGGACAGAGCAGAAGACATGAGGTTCCCTGCGGCTGGATGCAAGTGCCTACTGAACATCTCCGTGTCCGGGCAATGTCCCTGTTACCTGAGTGTTAGAACAAGATACATCACTGCAGGACCCCCTCCAGAGCTTTGGTACACGTACTGTAAGCCTCCTGTGGCCAGGATGGGTAGATGATTTGAACGTATTCATAGTTTGCAAGACCTGAGAGCAGAGTCAACCTTCAAGAAATGAACACAAGTGCTCTTGTGTTTGGTGTCTCTTCCCTTCTGGTCCCCTAGCCTGATTCTGGCTCCAGTATGACTTCATTTTAACTTTACATCAGCTGAAGTCCTATTCCTAACTAAGCTCACATTCACAAGAACTGGGAGTTGGGATCTCGAAGTGTCATCTCGGGTGACAAAACTCAGTTCATAACAAGAGGTGTGTATGTGGGGAGGACTTTGGGGGTGTTCTCTCTGCTGGCAAGCACCTGGTCATCTGCAGGAGCCGCTATGTACCACCAGATGGCACTTGGGTCTCAGGACAGGTGTGCTCAGGGCTCTACAACCCTCTGGGGAAACTGATTCCCGCAGTAGCCATGAAGCTGGATAATTACAGCCCCTGGTGCTGAGACCCTAGAAGGTTCTCTGCTTCTTTACGAGTACTTATGGCCACAGTAAAAGACTTGCTTTCCCCTTCGTCAATTCTGAAAAGACTCGTACTGTCCCTAGGCCACTCTAGCTGGATGTTCCCAGGCTCGACAAGCACTCCCAGTGGGTTAGAAGGGAGCGATGAGGAATGGCTACCTGAAAGAGAAAATGTCTGTCTGAATTTACCTGTCTCCCTGGAAAGGGGTGGGGACAGACAGATTCCTTTGAAACTCTCCTTGGTCAGTGCTGGGAAGATACACGCTGCAAAAAAGGACAGGAAGATTCTAGAACCAACGGCCAGATCAGGCATAACACCTTTGGGGTGCCGTGCAAACACTTGCATGCATGTTTATAGATATCCCTGAACATAGGAATACTCAAAATGCACACAGATACACAAGTACACATGCACGCACCCTTCACACAAGGATGCACACAAATATCTCTGCATGTATGTGTGTGCTTACATGATCCTTGTATACATATGCACATCTCCACGCACCCATCCACACTTGGTCACATCCACAGGTGACTGGAGCCTGGCCTGTGGTTATTACAGTGTCAACTGTGGCTAGATACTGGCCCAAGATGGTGTTCATGGTCCCAGTGCCTGATCTAGATGCAGATCAAAGACCCAGTCACTCTCCCTGAAGGCCCATGCTTTAGCCTTGAGTCACCTCACAGGTCTGTCTGCAGGTGAGGCCTCCTCCAGATCTCTCCCCAACCTCCAACCCAGGGCCCTGCTCATCTCCTTCTCCACGGACACGTGTCTCCTAGAGAGTCCTCACTGGTGTCTGCACCTGACAGGGAGCAGCCTGCTGCTGTAGCAAAGCTAACAAGGCCTTTCATGGGTTTTTATGACCGTATTTGCTACTTAGAAGCAGTTTGCTTTGATGTGGTGTGCACCCGAGCACGAGCGGGCTACCGGCCCTCAGCAACAGTCCGGCTCCAGGCCGTGGCTCTTTCTAACGGTCTTTTATGGCCTTGCAGGTGCCCGAGTCCAGGATGAACTGGGCGGGCAGGCGGTTATTGATAAGGAAACTTAATACCTAACAAGTGCCAGGTGACATTTCCTCCTTGATCCACACTGGGATGAGGGCTTAGATCTGAGCTGAGGTGAATAAAGAGGATGATTGTGAAGGGAAAGGAAAACAAACCGTCACCTGCCTGGCAGCGATTAATGCACACCTGTGTTGACTTACTGGTAATGAGAACTCTTTCCCCTCAGCTCAGCTGGCTCTCTGCTTACCCAGAGGCCACATCTTTGGGCCCCTTTCAGAGAGAACTATGGCCTCTGGGGAAGATGGGTCTTTGTTCTTTCAGCTTAGGAATGTGGACAACAGAAACTCAAATGAACAACCTTAGTTCCAGTTAAGAGTCCTAGCTCCAGGCTGGGAGGTAGCATGGATTCCCTCAGAGTCAGGGCTGAGCCTAAGGTAGGTTCCTCCATGCAAGAGATGCAATGAGCTGCGCCAAGGCCAAGCTAGAGCCAAGTAGAGCTGAGAAGAGATAGAGGCGAGGGGAGGTAGGGCAGAACTTAGCTAGAGCAAAGCCAAGGTGGGGCCGGTGTAGTTAGAGCAGAGCAAGGCTGTCAAGGGCTAAGCCTAGCTAGGGTCACGCAGCAGGACTGAATAGAGTCCCTGCTGTCCCGGGACTCCATTGGTTCACTGACTCCATTACATCCCAGTACTCCTGCATGGCTTCTTATCACCTTCATGATGCACACTCACTGCACACCTGCACTCCGCCCAGGCCTGTGGGCCCAGAGCGTTATCCTGGAGTTAGTCAGCACATTTATCACGTCTCCTAATTTCTATTAGCAAGTAAGCTTAGTAGATGAGACAATGGAAACAAGAGTTTGGGTGCTTCCGGAAGGTCTTGGCAGCAAACTCAGGAACACTGTAAGGTGGAAATGGCTCCAGTTCTCAAACCATTATGAAAGCCAAGGGGATGTGGTGTTGCTTCTCCTCGGAATGAGAGATGGAGCAAGGAGAGCGGCGAGTCCAGTTCTCCCGAGGAAGAGAAGGACCTGGGCCACTGACTGCAGCGGACGTCCAAGGCAGACACAGCTTTGGTGACACTGGGCCTGGACATGGCCACCACATCAGCCTTTCACCCCAAGCTTGATGCCCAACTGTCCTGGATCTGAAAGAGAGGGCACACAAGTGAAGGATGACGTGCTGGAAGTACAGACCTCCCCCGCTGAGGCCAGCTTCGCCATCCAGCACATGGCTGTCATCTGGGGCCGACCGGTGGTTCAGACGTGGTTATCTGGGTATGTTCAGAAGGGCTGGTGTGAGGACAGGAACCCTGGACGGCACAAGGGAGATACGGGGGACGGCAAAGCCACCTTGCTTTTCTTCCAGAAATGATCCGTCCTCTCCTCTAGGGTCTGCTACCTCCTGCAGCTGTCTGGAAACCCCGGCTCCTCCAGATAAAGTTGGGCACAGGGCCAGCTATTTTCAGGACCTTCTTGGAGGCCGTTACTGGTGTCCTGGCTGACGGGACCAGGGGAAGCCTTGTGCTACGTGTACATTCCTACAGGTGCCCGTTCCTCTCAGGTGTCTGCCTGGCTCTAGCCAGCTGAGGAAGGACTTCAGCACGTACCCATATGTTAAGGGAGCCTCTGTCCTTGCCCCAGACTGCTCAGGCCTCTGGAGTTTCAATGAACAGTATTTGCAGAAGCAGTTCTAGATCCCAAGAAACCATGAACACAGGACCATGAAAGTCCCCTGTCTCTCCTTCCCAGAGTCACAAGATCTGGCCCTTAAGCTGCCACAACAAACTCCCAGAGCACGTATGGGAGGGAGCACACGCCAGACTTCCTTTGTGTCTGTCTGTTATCACTGTCCCTATTAAGTTGCATTTCGCAATGGGGTGAAGACACAGTATGTGGCTGTGGGGGGTGGGGGGACTCGAACCTTCATTCTGCCACCCCTCAGCTTTGAGAATTTTGATACCCCATGTCAAATTCATCTATAAAACAGGTATCACAGTACGTCCTTCACATAATCCCCCTTATATGAAAGCCATGCTCCAACATTTACCAAATGCCATGTATATGATGAAGTTGAGGATCCTTGGCTGTCAGTCCTGGAGGGTCCCCACAGACAACCTTGAGTTACCTGTGCCTCAGTCTCCTGGAGCAGACAGGCTTATAGAGGAGCAAGAACAGCCTGTCTCCCCAATCCCTTTGGAGTTAGAAGGATTGCTCTGGGGTAAGGAGGACTGCACTGGGGTCAGTGGCATCGCTGGGGTCAATGACAAAACACTGGAAAGCCAGGTGCTGCCTTCTTCCTCATCTGGCTCCTCAGTCTCTGACCTCGAGTTGGCTCCTTTCCCAGGTCGCATGGCTCTGAACAAGGTGTTTTGGGCTGAGAATGAATTACCTGGGGCTGGAAACCAGATCCGGTTTCTTGGCCCATCTGTCCTGGAAGTGTCAATATGGAATGATGTCAGGAATGCTTTTCTATTCTTTTAAACGTCCTCTGCACGCGGCTGTTTGGACAGGTCTTACACTGATCAGCATAATGGACTCCATACATTCGATGGTTTAGAATATCTGAGCCAATGCATCCCCTTTTCCATGGCCTCATAAAATCTGACATTTATAATCTTTCTGTAGTCAGGACTTAAAAGATTGGTAACACGGAGGTGGCCCAGCCACATATGCACATGGTTAGAGGAATTTTTAAATAAAGACATCTCTTGGGATTTGTTTTGTTTTGGTTCTGTGTTTTCATACCACCAGATGCTTAGTAATCTGTTGATTTAGTAAAGTATGTATTTCATCCCCAAAGAAAACTCTCAAAGTGTTGGCATCTTCAAACCTCTAGGCACGGGACTAAATTTCCAACAAAGACCCTTGGCTTCTCCAGACTCCAGTAGGCCCCACCTGTGACAGGGAAGGAGGACACAGTGCCATTTATTTTTTACAGTCTCTCATTGCACCATGCAGAGCAGATTCCCTCACCAGCAGTGTTCAGGAGTAACCAGGTGCCACACAAGCAGACCAGCCAGGGCTCACATCTACATTTGCATAAACACTCTGATTTTTTGGGGGGCAGGGACGGGGTACTTTCTGTTCTCTCCATCAAACTTCTTTTTCAAACACAAGAGCTCTTGAAGGAGTTTTTTGTTTTGTATTTTTTTTTTTTTTGAGACAGGGTTTCTCTATGTAGCTTTGCACCTTTCCTGGAACTCACTCTGTAGCCCAGATTGGCCTCGGGCTCGCAGAGATCCGCCTGCCTCTGCCTCCTGAGTGCTGGGATTAAAGGCATGCACCACTGCCTGCTCAGCTGAATGTTGAGGTTTTAAATGCAGTGTTTTGCTTCTACCCAACACTCCTCTGGGGTGCTCAGAGCCCCTGCTCAGCTGGGAAAAGGGAAGTCTTCTGTCTGTTTCTTTGATCCCCAGACAGAGCAGAGCTCAGAGCTCTGAATCCTGAGGCTCCTCAGCATCTCCATGGCTTTTGTCCTCGAGGGCTCTGCCTCAGACCACGCAGCTGGGGGTGACAGCGATGGTGGTCGAGTGGTCCCGGGGTTGACTGACCTCTGAGGTGGCTCCATCACTGAAAGACAGAGCTCACATGGTCCACACTGCCGCTGGGTGTGAGCCCCCCTCCTGCCTGTGACTTCATGGGGAGCCTTGCAGGATTCCTTTCGATGTTCCTGTTCTTCTCTGGCCGGAGACCCCAGCTCTGCCAGTGTTTGGTAAGATGCATGGTCTGTTGCAAGGCCCCTTCATCCCATTTCCAGCTGACTCATGGCGATGCTTGCGAGGCCACACAACTGCTTCCGATTCTTGAATGAGAGGGTGTGTGCCAGACAGGTGAGTGTGTGGCATGTGCTGTGTGAGCCACACTAGGTTCCCTGTCTTTCTGGCCATGAGACATTAGTGTGAGGTGCAGAGTGCCTTCCTGCAGCTGGAACTTCATTTCTGTAGTGGGGCTGAATTGGCCTAGAAACAACGCCCATCTCGCCTCACACCCAAGCCATTCTCAGGAGAAATTAATGTACTCCAATGTCCCGGGATCAAATGACGTCTGAGGGAAACTGATCTGTCTTGACTGGTCCAAAAGAGGATTGCTACCCTTTCTAAGGAAGGGTTTCACTCTTAGAAAAGACCAAGAGATTTCCCCTCTTCCTGCTGAATTTTTCGTGTTCTGAGCCACACTGTGTCCCAGGGGTGCCTAGGCATTCCTTCTGGCCTGAAAAGGATGGTCCAGGGGAAACTGGGGTAAGGCCCAGTGAACTGCAGGAACTAGAACATGAATGTGATTACTCCCCCACCCCCATCTCTGGACCTAACACAGGGAGTATAGCTTCCTATTGCTGCTGTGACAAGTTACTTCTCCCTTGGTGACTCAAAGCAGATCTGCTGCCCTAGAATTCCAGAGGTCATAAACCAGAAGTTAGACTCACTGGAAAAGGGGTAGGTATGGATAGGGCTGGTTCATTCTTCAGGTTCCAGACAACCAATCTTTTCCAGTTTCTAGAGGCCTATGTCTTCCTCCATCTTCTGAGAGTGTCATTCACTGTAACCTCTGCTCCTGGAATGTATCAGGAGTCAACACACTGTCAGGTAGGTGCTTCCTCCTCGAGGGAGGGGTTTACAGGGCTAAGGAAGATTAGAAGACTCAGGAAACTCCTGAAACTCACAAGCCCCCACCCCTACCCCCAACCCCCAAGCTGGTAAAGGCAATTAGCAACAGCTCAAGAGAGAGCTCGGATCAGTTGAGTTGTGTGGGTAGCTCCAGGAATGCAGATCCTGTGAGTTTCCATGCAGGCCAGGTGGGACTCTGGGGATGCAGCTGTCTCAGAGTCAACCATGTCCTGTAAGTAACTTGGATAAACTTTGGTTCACCCAGTTAGATCGGGTGTTTGTGTCCTCAGTACCCTATCTGGGGAGGGCAGATAGTTATGTCTCCCAGAGAAAGTCATACATGAGACCCTCTTCCCTTTCTCACAAGGACACTTGTGACTGTGCCCAGAGCTCACTAGTCAGTCCAGGATCTAATATTACTACCCCACCAAGGTTTCTGACTCAATCACATCTGCAAAGTCCCTTTGCTGTAAACCATGTCCACAGCCTTCCAGGGTTAGGGTGAGACTTCCCAACTGGTCCCACTGGCCGAAGGTTTTCTGTAGGGTATACACTGAGGCCGTATGGATCCTGACATATTCAAACCCTCTGCTGTCAATTCGTTCAAAGCTCTGAAATCCCATCAGTGCCATACCTGAAGTCACCATGTTAATGTGGAGTAAATTGGGAGTGCTGGATGTCACTGTCACAGAGCTCATACCTGGAGTCCAGCCTGAGGACTCTTACTTAGAAAATTTCCCATTTGCAACGTGATGGCTGTGGGTGCTAACAACGACCATGAGTGACAGCTGTTAAAATAAAACAGGAGCCAATAAAGGAGCAATGAGTAACACTGCGGTCACAGTTACACCAGCCAAGCTCTTGTAAACGGTAGGGCTGTGAGCTCTGCACTGGGCTGTCTCACTGGGAGTCTTCATGACACCCGGCATGATGACTACTCAGCTCCCACATGCTTGTAATAGCATCTACAGAAGACTCAATGGGTCTTTAGCTTCTCCATCTTACTGTATTTAATGTCCTTAAGGGGAAGAGGCTCGGCCCCCTTTATTGTCTTAGTTCTCTTGCTCATTAAAGGGTGGGTATTCACAAAGGGCTAGACCTTTCAAAACTGTCATTGAAAATAAACATTTTTATCATTAACAGTAAATTATTTTAGGTATTTTGGTATGACTGATTAATATAAGATGTTGGTATCAAGAGTGAGATCATTGGCTACAGCTATACCGGGTAAGCTGGAGGAGGCTTTATTTTAAAGGAAGGGTTTGAAGGATCAAGCTATAGGAACCTAGAATGCAGTGAGGAGAATTTTTTGGGCAGGTCTGTGCATTATTGGAAGAGCAGAATGCTGAAGGAAATGTGGACAGTAAAGGCCATCTTGATGAGGCTTCAGATAGACACAAACAGTCTCCTGGGAATTGAACAAGAGGCTATCCTTATTTGCACAACAACAACAAAAATCAATTGCATTTTGTCCATGTCCTGAGACTTTGTAGAAGACTGAGCTTGAGGTGATGGACAGCTTTCCCAGTAGAGGGAATTTCAAGGCAGCACAGTGTCCAGTCAGCAGCATGAGGGGAACCTTCTGCTTTAGTCAACTTTATCGTGAGGATCAGCAGCAAAGAGGAACGGAACAGCCAGCTTCAGAAAATCCCTGGCACAGCCAGGAATGAAGTGTGTTTTTGTTGCATCCAGGGCAGGCATAGTCAACAGTATACTATAAAGAACCAAGTGCTTCAGGCCTCTACCACAGGCTCAGAAGTGGAGAAATGCAAATATGTGTTTCAAAGATTTTTCCAAGGCAGATATTCCCCCCAAAATAGCCCTGGGGTGCTTGCATGCCCAGAACTGTCTTTGGATTCAGACCCATTTCCTTCTGTTCATCCAGTGAAATGTCCCAAGAGTACCATACACACAGTTCAAGCATAGTTCCCTCTGATAGCACACCTCACAGCTGCCTCCATTATGCTGATTCTGCAGACAGGCAGAAGGTAAGACTTAGTGCACCATGGAGGTTTCTGGTGGGGTTTAAGGAGGATGCTTTGGCTGCCAGGACACTGTGTGGCAGGGTCAGAGATACTGCATGAATCAACAACAGATAATGGATGTGATGTGATGTGAAACATGTGCCTGGGAAGCTACAGATATCGTGCAAAGCCAGCCTCAGAGAGTAGTCACATGTGGTGCAAGCAGCCATGTTACAAGGGTGGAGCTCCTGGGAGTTCACGTCCCATGATCCTTAGACGTTGCCACAGAGATTGTGTCTTCAGTTTTGGCCTTGGTCTGCTCCTTGGTCTGTGTTCCTTATTCGTAGAATATGAATCTGAGTGTTGAAAGTTCATAACAGGGGCTCCTAGTCAAGTTTGTCTGGAGTCTCAGAGCAGTCTTCAGACTTGACCCTTTGGCTGATGGCTGGACAGGTGAGACTCGGAATCTCGGGGTGGACATGGGCCTTTGGGGCCAGAGATGGAACGCTGCATTCAGTGTCTCATGTAGGCTGTGTGTTAAAGGCTCTCCCTAGGGCAGTGCCCCTGGGGAATAGTGGGAAATAGAGCTGGGGCTGATGGGGAGGTCCTTAGGTCCAGAGGGCATGCCCTGAACTGTGGGGCTCCAGGCTCCCCATTTCTGCTTGGGCTTCCTGGCTGTGAGGTTCCTTCTATCCCATTCTTCCCACCAGTACCCCACAATGAAAGCTGACTCCATCCAGCCATGGAACTGCTAACACCATGAGACAAAATAGCAGTTTTCTCTTCATAAGCTAATTATCTCAGGTTTTTTGTTATAGTCATGGTAAGCTAACTAACACAGAACATTTCCTTTTGAGGAAATGATGTTGTTGTAGTTGGTGACTTAGAAAGGAAATTTCTGTGACCTTGAAATTTTTTAAACTATTGCTGTATGAGCAAATATTTATTATACATGGCAATGTGTTTTATGAAGACTTTTTCAAGAATATTTCAGGTATTTCTAGCATTTCCCCACCTCTACCCTCTCCTCTTTTTATTCCCCTTCATTGCTCTAGGTTTACTTCTATTTCTGTGTTCTACATGTATATATGATTTTTTTTATCTGTATAAATTCTAGTACTCACAGACGAGAAAAAAATCTGACATCTGTTTTTCTGAACCTGACTCATTTTGTTTGACATAGTGGCCGCCATTGGTGCCCATTTCCCCACAAATACATTCTTCTTTGTGGCTAAATGAAGTTCTACTGTGTGTCTGTGATACATTTCACCCACATCTGCCATGGGCATCTGGGCTGATCATAGTAACTCGTCCAGTGTGAGCAGTGCAGCAGTGAACATACGTTCACAAGTATGTCTGTGACATGTCGACTCTGGGTCTATACCAAAGTCTAACAGGTTAATCTGAAAAGCTCCATTTTTAGTTTTTTTTTTGATTTTTGTTTTTTGTTTTTGAGGAGCCCCTACAGTGATTTCCACAATGGCTGTACCATTCCCCAGCAGTGCATAAGGGGGCTGGAGCATTTTTAATGACAATCATACCTCCCAATCTTCTTTCTCATCAGAAGATCTCAGCTAGTAGCTCAGGACACAAAGTGAACGGGGGATCTTGAAAGCTGTTGGGTAGGTAGGTAACCGGGAATGCAAAAGTCAGGGCATTCCCCTCAGACTTGAGCTCTGTCAGTCAGAGCAGAGAAAACATGTTTTTCCCAGCCTAAAACCACTCACAAATCATGGGTTATAAGTTACAACGACAAAAACTGACACACACACCCCCCCACCCGGCACGTATCTGAGGATCGCAGGCCGTTTGCTGTGGGTTCTGTGCATGAGAAGGCTTGCTGTTTAGCGGGTGGCTGCCCCTCTTGAAGGGGACTTTCAGGGACAGTCCGGGGCACTGGCAGGGGCCCCCAACCACCAACGGCTGGCTTGGAGGCCGCAACAAGGGGGATTGGTAATACATGGCTTATATTTCCCTTAAAATAAATATCTGCTGAAAAATTAAAGGGAAACATGGTTGGCCAAATGTATTTGGGTTTTAATCAAACCAGAGTTATGTGAAAAACAGCCTGAGTACTCAAATAACTGAGGCCACAGAAAAGAGCTCACAACAGTGTCCTTGGACCTGAGTGTGGAGGGCGAGCTGGCTTCAGATCTGACCTGAGGGGCCAGGTAGCCACAGTCAGTGTGGGCTCTGACAATTAGTGGGATGAGTTTGTATTTTGGAATCTGAAGCACATTTAAGAAAAGCTGCTTCCTCAACTTCTCTTCATCGAAGAGGCCCCCCAACAATCCCTCTGCTGCATGCAGGAGTTTGCACAGAAGCCTGGGAAGCATGAACTGTGGAGACAGCTGAGCGGCAGACAGAATACCCTGGACCTGGATGACAGCCCAGGTGTAAGGGTGGCGATGTGGCCAGTGCTTCCCCAAGGTACCAGGAGACTCACTGGAGTTCATGCCATTCTGAGTCCTCATGCATGAGAGGCAAGATGGAGGGGTAATCTGTATTCTGGCATGTCCATCAGGGCTATGCCTTGGTATGCATGCCAAACACGGGCCTGGGTGTCCCCTGGCTTCAGACTCCTGGCAGAAACCCCAAGGAGCAGCCTTCTGCTGCACCCCTGGAAAGTTAGGCAGATCATTGATTACTGTTCATCCCGAGGGGTAAGAACCAGCATGTGTGAGAAAAGAAGATCTCTGAGGCCAATCTGCAAGGTAGATGGGGAACTGCTCTGGCCCAGGCAGGTTCCGGCCTTTAGCTTCAGGTCTGCACAGCATGGGAGCCACCCACAAGCTGCCTGCACCTGCAAGCATTAGTCACAGTGGCCAGGTGGTCCTCAGGGCACCTGCTGGGCCAGGTGTGCCTGATGAGGTGAGCTTGCCCGGTGCGTGGCCCACTTCACAAGCTCTTCACAGCCACTTCTTCTCTTTGGTGGAAACCCAGGAGTAGCCCCAGGTCACTGAAGCTGAGAACTGTCACCCTTTCTTCTGTGAAAGAGCCCATAATCCATCCTGAGGCGTGCAAAAGCCCATAATCCACACTAGGCTCTGCACAGAACCATAGCCAAGCTGGTGCCCTCAGCTGGCCCATGTGAACATGAAGAGCAATACTCATGTGCATGGAGGATGTGGGACAAGCAGACAAGCAGACCCCCTGCTTTGAGACAGGAAGAGTCTCTGTGTTTGGCTAGGACTTCTGTGGATGACTGGCATTGGCCACCGTTGCTGATCAGATGTCCCTGGAGGATAGTGAGGGCACAGGCCTGGCAGCAAGTCTCAGCCAAGGCCTGGCAGCGGTTCCCAGAACCTGGCTGGGCTTGCAGCACACCTGGCTGATCTGCAGCTCTGATTGGGAGCTGAGCTTCCTCCAACAACTTCCCCATGGAGCCAAGGCAGGGTCCCGTTCAAACGAGGGCCTCTGCAGGCCTGCTCACTGGTTCCAGAATCCAGAAGAGTTCCACAGGAACAAACACAAATGCAAGCCACACCAGGAGGAAAAGAGGACATGAATGAGACCTGGTGCCCTCCTCCACTGCGGAGAAACACCGTCACTAACGGCATGAACACTGTGTTCGCACTCTCGTTCCCGGGACTCACCAGGCTTCCTGCAGCTGGGTAGCCTCAGGCACCTTCCTGTCTAGTTTTAACTTGTCAGATACACACACACACACATATATATATTTTAAGCAAAAACTAAACCAAGCTCTGCAGGCCTATTTTGGCCTGCCCTTGCCTTGAATGCTCACACATGTCTAAATTCTGAGCTGGTTCTGGGCTGTCCCTGTGTCCTCAGGTAGCCAGGGCTCCAGGTCTATGCATCTGAGTTGGAGACTCCCAAGCTTCCTCACTCCTGCTGGAACCCAGTGTGTGTAGACACAGTGATCTGGAATGCAGCAGGTGCCCATGCCTCTGCCTTGTGTGATCTTTTACCAAGTGCCAGCATGATGGGATCAAACTGGGGAACTGATGGGGGAGCTTTGTGGGTCTGCTCTGTCCTGTGAGAGTCACCACAGACATGGAGGTATCTGCAGCAACACTGTGTTGCATCCTCTCTGTCCTCAGCGGTAGTGTAGGTCAACAGCAGCATGAGGATCTGAGGGATACCTTGGGAGAACAGGGGTCGCTGTCTGGGGAGTTCATCTTACGTGTGGTGAACACTGTCAAGCTGTTTGGGCACAGTGCTCTTGTCTCCTTAGGCACCGCCCAGAGCTGAGCTTCTCAGGCCTGTGAGCCACCACGCCTCATAGGTTCCTCATAACCCCAAGCTCCCCCAGGAGGAGCAGAAGTCTGGGCTCCAGCCAGGCCATCTCAAGGAGAGCCTGTTCATCACTCCGTCGGTTTATTGTTTCTGGGCAAGCGTTCTTTAGAGAAAGGGATCTGAGGTCAAGGCTAGAATCAGTGTTTAGAAACCCATACTTTAGGTCTTGGATGGCTGCTGTGTGCTTAGCATGTGAAAATAACTGCTGTTCTGCTCCACTGTGTTTCGGCCTAACTTGCATCCCTCATCCACTCCATCCTGTGACAGCCACCTGCCCCACAGGCAGCAGGACCCTAATACAGTCACACTGGGTGAGGCAGCTGAGGAGAAGCAGTCTGACCCAGGGACTGGAGAAGTCAGCATCAGTCTACCAGCTGATATGCAGGGTCATTTCACCAGAAAAAAATGACATTTGAGCTAACAAAAATACAACTGGGAAGCTCATAAGAGTCTAAAATATCACCATCTATAGAAAGTAAATGAACCATACAGGGTAGATGGGATTAAATCAACATTTTTAGGCATCTGTCATGTGTGAGCTTTGTGGATGACATAAACAGAAACAGTCTTGGATCCTGCTCTCTGGATAAGAGGGACTGGATTAAAATTCTGTTAAGCTCTTAATCCCCTGTATGTGTAGTGGAATCATCATGTCTGGGCAGACATACAAAGTCAGTTATTTCCAGAAGTTATTATGGAATATAATCATCTGGGCACCAGCTTCAGATATGCATTTATCTGTGAGCATGTTGAATATGGACGTCGTTGAGAGCAATTCACTCATGGTCCTGTGTCCCCTCAGACCCTTGCAGGTTTAGTAGTGGCATTGGGAACCACATGCTGGGAGCCTCCTGGGCCTCCCTGAATCAGGCTGGGACACTGTCGAGGACAGGGAGGCAGACTACTCACCTTTTCAGGCCAGCTCAGAGCTACAGAGCTGCCTAGGGGCCACCACAGCCATTCTTTGTCATTGTCTCCAAGCTTGCCTCTTTCCCCCCACCCAGGACACACTGGAGGCTCTCTTGTGTATTGTTTAGGGTTCTATAGAGGAATAGAACCTATGAAATGAATATATATATAAATATTTATTATGAATATAATATGAAATGAATATTTATATATATAAAATAAAGGGATTTATTAGATTGGCTTATGTGATAAGAATTGTCTGTGGTGGTTTGAACATAATTGGCCCCCATAAGCTCATAGGAAGTGGCACTATTAGGAGGTGTGGCTTTGTTGGAGTAGGTGTGGCCCTGTTGGAGAAAGTGTGTCATTGTGGGGGCGGGCTTTGAGGTTTCCTATGCTTAAGATACAGCCTAGTGTCACAGACCATTTCCTATTGCTTTCTGATCAAGATGTAGCCAGCACCATGTCTGCTTACACGCCACCATGTTTCTCACCATGATGATAACGGACTGAACCGTTGAACTGTAAGCCACCACCTCAATTAAATGTTTTCCGTTTTAAGAGCTGCTGTGGTCATGGAGTCTCTTCACAGCAATAGAAACCCTAACAGAGACAGTCTGTAAGCTGGAGAGGCTGAGAGGCTGGTAGCTGCTCAGTCTATAAGGCTGAGTGCCTCAGCTGTCCCATTCTGGTGCTGAAGACCTGGAGGAGAGTCCCTGGTCTTTAGTCCCCACAGGAAAGCTGAGAAGCTGGCTCCTGGCGGCAGCGGCGGCGGCAGAAAGACAAAGCAATCACAACAGCACAGGAACTCACTAGCAAGAAGGGAAGGCAGGCAGGCAAGGGGTGCTGCTTTCCCTCAGAAGTTTCTTACATCTGGGTCGCTTACACTGGGGTGAGGGTCTCCCCACAAGTTAACCTTCCTGGAAATACCCTTACAGATCCACCAGAGGC
>CABHPQ010165659.1:0-48885 GCA_902168405.1 Peromyscus aztecus | reverse complement strand
GGCATTATAAGATTTTTAGGAAAACCAGGAGAAAGTCTGTCACAATTCATGAGAAAGTCCATTCTCAAAGCACTTTAAATTTTTTGAGAATTTCACACATGCATATGTGTTTTTGATAAAACTTATCTCCCATTCTCTCTCCTCCAAATCATCCCATTCCTCCCCACCACTTATCCTCCTGAGTCCATGTTCTCTCTCTCTTCCACCCCTCTCCCTCCCTTTCTCATCCTTCTCTCTGTACCCACTGAATCCACTTAATGTTTCATCATGTGTGTAGGTATGAGACCATCTTAGAGGTCTTGGGCAGTCTTTTGGAGCCCTCATCCCTGAATAAACCAGACTCTCCATCCCCTAGCAGCTGTCAGTCATCAGTAGGTCTTTAGATAGGAGTGGGACTTTTTGACAACCCCCCACTTCTACGCTTGGGATTTGGGTGTATTTGTCTTCTACAGGTCTGTGTATGCAGTCACAGCTGCTTAGAGTTGATATGTGCAACAGTGTTGTCATGGTCAGTAAATACTGTTTCTCTGAAGACACCAACTTCTTCTGGCCCTTGGGAATTATTCTGAAAAAAAAAAAAAAAACAAAGAAACAAAACAAACAACCAAAAAAGAGAGAAAAGAAGAATCTTGTGGAAGTTGTAGTGCGGCCCATTGAGACACGCAATTTACCATTTAGTTCATTCATGCTTACTTACAAGTAGTGTTCATCGTCACGATTTTTGGGCTGGCTTGAGGCCTCTGGTTTCTGCCGCACCACCCACCAATAATGGGCTCTCACTGGGGCCCCCTCCTGATATCCTGTCCTTGTCCAGTGTCATAGAGACCCTGCTGTTTTGGATATGCAGGTTCATCCCCTTCACAGACTCCAAGAGTTCATAGATGGAGTGGATGTTGGGGTGGGACAACTAATAGTCCTGGTTCTGGGTCTGGGTGGTAGCTGGGTTGGTCAACTTGGTTGGTCAAATTGCTAGCTTTTTCTCATTGTTGCTACCCAGATGAGCTCTCCAGCACTGCCTCGGCTAGCTCATCCATGCAGCCTACAGCAAGGAACAGGGCCAGTTCTTCTCCTGTCAGGCCCTTAGATCCAGGTCACCCAACCCTGTATCTCCAGGGCCAGCTCTACTGTTTTGCCCAGGCAAGGTGTTAGGCCCTCTCTCCCGATTGCTATAGTGGGGATACAGGCTGGGGACAGGGAGCTGTCAGCTCTCCTGCTCTCATTCCCTCAGGGATGGCTTACCTGCATCCCTGGCAACAGAGTCAGCTCAGGTGTGCTGCCCCGTTGGGGTACAGGGCCCATTCTCCTGTGTGCTGTAGTTGGTGTAGAGCAGGACTAGTTCTCTCACTCTCATTACCCTTTGGTTACAAGGTCAGAGTGCAGATGTAAGGGGATAGGGAGATAAGTGGGATTGGAATGTTTATTGTGACATCCACAAAAAAAATCAATAAAAGTAAAAAAATGATTTAAAATGGAGTTACCTTATAACAGGGTGACAATTCTCCCACTAGACACCACAGACTAACAGATAAGCATCCAAGCTGTTACTTCCTTGGAGACCTCCAAATATTGCAAGCTATTGCAATTACTTTTTGTTTCCTCCACAACATGATGGTAAGACACTCCTGCTGAAGACATAACATAGTTGAGTAATGAAATGTGGAGAGATCCAGATGGAACCACCTAGAAGCTTCATCCCTACTGGGTAGCTTCTATAGTGCTTGGAAGTGTTGTACATGCTACCAGGGGAGAGAAATAAGGCTCACTCTCACCCACCTGTGAACTCTGAGAGCTACAGTAAAGACTGGTGTAATTAGACATGTCTACTAACCCAATAGTGGCATGGTCATCATGAGAGTAAACAACAGATTTGGGATTGAGCCTTTCCACAAATGAAATCCAGATCTGACAACATTATCAGGCCAAGAACTTGTGGCTAGTCAGCTCATAGGCCACAGGGGAGAACCTACTACTATTATCCTGCTAAGTCATGCTCTGCTTCAAATTCCCTCTCTGCCATGCAAGAGGCAGATTTTTTTTATTAAAATATAATTACCTCATTTCTCCCTCCTATCCTTCTATGTCTTCCACCTCCAAAATCCACAGTCTCCTGTTTTTAATCATTGTTATTATAAATACATATCAATGAATAAACAAATAAATACAAACAAAAGAAATCTTTCTTTCCCCTCTTTTGTGATGACTCCTGAATATGCATGTGTAATACAGATGTCCCACTTGGAGCTAAACACTTCATAGCTTCTGTTTTGGCATTTTTAACAGAGTGGACAAATCGAGATCATCATTCTTCATCTCTCTGTGTTTCCTTACTTTGGAAAACATTTATCATTGACTATAATCCCTCAGCATTTTTCTTTTTCTGATTAGAATATTAATTTTTTTTTCTGATCTGTCTTTATGGAGAAATTCAATTATACTCTCTGTTTCCATCCCCCTCCTTCTTATCAACTCTAGTGTAGATTATGTCTGGGTGTGTAATGTATGGCAATAATCTTTTCATTTACTTCATCTACAAAAAAAAAAAAAAACCTTGTGAACCTATCACCTAAGAAATAATAGCTACTGTCATAATAGGTCATCATGATCTACTCTGGTAATGATGTGCTTAATGCTGATAAAGAGCAATTCAATTAGATGACTTTAAATAAATATGATCTTGTGAGAATGTTATTTGTGTTTACAAATAAGTCAGAGAAAATCCATTCATACATGCTGTGAGGAATTGCTCTGGCAGCTCACCTCCGGGTTGATATATTTTGTAGTGATTGAACTCAATCATGAAATTGCAAAGCAATTCAAGTTCTCCTAGAATGGAAATTGTTATGTCATTGCCAACAAATACATTTAACAAAAGATGCTCAAAATAATTCACCATTTTTCAAGGTACTTTTCATTTTCCATGTAATATATGAGTATAAAGTAGAATAACATACTAATTAAAGTGCTATGTTTTATTTTGGTCTTAAAATATACTCACAGGTTTAAAGAAATATTTTCAGACTGAAACATATCAGGGCTTCTGATGCTCAGAAAGGTCTATGGAAGTCTTGCAATCATCCAGTATTTCTGAGGGTCTGATATTGTTCTTCATGGGCTATGTGTACATCATCATGAACTTAGAATTAATTACTCGCATACTCACATGTGCACTTCAAAATAGCTCTTGGTGGGTGGATAGTTGAAGAGTTTTAAAAACAGAAAGAGTCAAGAGGATTCCCAGGTCATGACCTTCTTCACATAAAAAAAAAAAAGTTGACATTGTCAACCACTTGCAAGAGATGCTTACAACGCCTGATCTGGGTTTGAACTCTCCCCACAGATGTCAAATGAACAGGAAGATGAAGCAAGTAATTGTGACAGGTACTCTTCCACTGTCAGCTACTGGACAGTGTGTAGACTTAAACTAGTTTCATATTCCCTGGTACTATCAACTAACTGATTCTCAGGCCAACATTTGTGAGCAAGACGAAAACTGAGCAATGGAAAGTCAGGTATATGGGTGTGCACCTTATTTCTGTGCAAGTCTTTGAAGTAACAATGAAGAGAGGAAAGGAGTTATGTGGTTGGCAGGAAAAATAGCTTTGTATATTATTCTCCACACAGCTTTACCTGAGGCCAATGTGTCAGACTTGGACATGAATCAAAAAAGAAGACAGAAATCACCCCTCATTCTAGAGGCTCTGGAGGCAGTTTCCAATATGCTGGTGAAGAATCTTCCACATTGTGCAGCATAGAGATGAGGCCTTGATCAAACTTTGTGAAACACCACCAGCACTTACCACTTGCTCAAGCGTCTCCTTATTTAATAATAGATAAAATAGCATTAGGAAATATTCAAGATTATCATGACATTATTCCAATACTGATTAGTTTATTATCAGATCAGTTTAATAAAAGGTACACATTAGTAATAAAAATTCAGAAAGTGTTGCTGTAAATAAGACAAGTAGGTTGAGGATTTAGCTAGACAAATTGATTCCTACTCAAACAGAATCTTGAAGTCACATGACTAATAAAAAATACAGATCATTTTTGGTATAGGGTCACATGAGCCCACCTGGCTCTTAAACGTGTTATCAATTGGGCCTTGAAGTCCTGATCCTATAGCTTCAGCCTTCCAAATGATGGGATTATAGGCATATGTTCGGCCTCAGTAGATAAATTTTAAAATAATCATCATATTGAATTTTGAAAGGGTGTCTTATATAAATACATTCACTTCCTATTATTGGAATGCTTCACATAGTTTCTCTCTGTGAGTCTTCATGTCTGTGCTTCTGTCTCTGTCCTACATCTTTGTCTCTGTCTGCCTCTGTCTCTGTCTCTGTCTCTGTCTCTCTCTCTCTCTCTCTCTGACTGAATCACCTTCATATACCAAACTTAATGCTATAGGAGTGGCATGCCAGTAGTCTGATGAGACCTAAGTAAAGAAGGGGAACAAGGGCCAGCAAAATGGACTAACTAGTAAGGGTGTTTGCCTTTAATTCTGAAACCCAATTCCAATTTCCAAAACCCACATACTGGAATGGGAGAATTGACTCCAAAAATGTTGTTATCTGACCTCTACACATGCACTGTGATATATGTGAATCTCATCAGCACCACCACACATACTCATACAATAAATAAATTTAAAACAAAATTATTAAAAAGGAACATACGACATCCTAGGAAAGAACTCTCTTTTGTGTGCCTGAGTGCAGAAACCACTTCAGCAACATGCAACAGCATTCTCCAAAGGATACTTTGATTGCTGCATTAGAAACATTGTGTATGGGCTGGAGAGATGGCTTGCTGAGCACTGGCTGCTCTTCCAGAAAACCTGAGTTCAATTCCCAGCAACCACATGGTGGTTGACAACCATCTATAATGAGATCTGACCTTCTTCTGGGGTGCAGGCATACATGGCAGGCAGAACATGTATACATAATAAATAAATTAATCTTTAAAAAAAGAAAGAGATAAAGAAACATTGTGCACAATCTTGTATCTTTAAAATTCAGGAAACATTCTAATCCTTCTTTGTAAAACATGTTCTTCTGCAGTTATATCCAGGAAGATGGAGACTTCAGGTAGGGTCAAAGCTCATTGGGCTATAATGAGCTTCTGCAGTTTCTTAAGAAAAGTTTTTAGAAAGATGCCTATTTTAAAACCCATCCTGTAATTTCCCACTGATTTAAATTCCAGTTTCTAGCCCAATTATGTCATGGCCTGAGGGACCTGTTGACTCAGATGCAGGACAACATTGGCCCTTAAAGACATAAATATAAGGAGCAAAGGCTATAAAGAGATAGCCAGGGACCTTGAGGGTACCTTGGGACTTCATTGTCTGATCACAATTAAATTTGTTAGAAGAAACATGAATTAAAATATCATTTGCATTCACAGTGTCTCAGGATATAAATGCAGCACAGCATCTGAATCAGCTCCTTGTCAACATTCCTTAGTTTTTTCTAGTTTTCAAGGGCCTGGGGAGGCACAAGAGGTCAGAGCCCCATTTGGGTCTATGGTTTTTGTTTCAAATAAACAAGCATCTCCATATATGTACATCTTGTCTTTCCTAGCCCTGAAAGCCTATGCCCTCTGCCCTTGCCTCCCTTATATTTCTCACTGGCAGGACATCCTTTGCTAGCTGGAAACTTCCACACTGCACTTTGGCACATTTTGACTGGTGATCATTTGAGGCACCTCTTATCTCCTAAGATTTTGGAGTCTATTGTGATTATCTCTCAAAACAACTGCTGACTTTAAATTGGCTAAACTCGTAATAATTGGTGACAAAAAGGTATGGACTGATTCCCAAGTGTCATATGGCCCTAAAGAAGTTATTTAAACTCTGTAGGGCCCAGTTTGCACCTTCTAAAGAAGGGCCATAGTGGATATCATGCTTGAATTTATGTCAGTACTGAAATGAGATACCATACTGCCAGGTTTAAGTAACAGTTCTGTAAATAGTAGTGAAAAGTCACCACATTATTTTTTAAAAACTCAACATTACCTTTAAAATACTAGGATGGTCAGGTACTAGAGACATCTGTTTGTTGCATTTCTAACTAGCAACCTGACGTGGATCTCTCTAGGTTAAGCCCAGCAGCATAGACTTATCACTCATTTTTCTCATCTGAAAAACCAAGTTGATAATTCTACTCCTGAGGGATGCTGTGAAAACTAAATGATGGGATTGGCCAGCAAACTTCCCAGGACCCACTGGGAATCCTAGGCAACAAGACATAGTTTGACTAGCTTTGTGTCTCCCCTGAATCTGGTAGGATGAGAAAATAGTGCAGACCGAATGTGTTCAACAACAGAATTCTACTCTCTCCAGAGTCTAGAGACTGCAAGACTAAAGTCAGAGAAGCAGTGTGTTACTGTCATTTTGTTGGGTCTTCATGATGATTTTCTTCTGTAAGCAGGTCTCAGTTGTCCTTTCCTGTCCTCTTAAATGCCCAGGCTTTTTGGGTGTTGGATTAAGGCCCCACTATTCTGGCATTTTATAATCCTGATTATCGTCAGAAAGGTCCTGCCTCCAAATGCTGTCATGCAGATGGTTTATCAGTCCACTTCTCTTTACTCACTTGATCTGGGTCGTTTATGATGAAATCAAATGGTTTTCTTAAATAGTTTGAGTCTGAAAGTTCAAATAGCAGGATGTCAGCTCTGAGGAGGGTCCCTTTACTGTATTACACCATGACTATGATGTATTACATTACATCATGGAGAGAGCACACAAAAGATGACCAGGGCATGTGGTGAACATAAAAGCAGAGCAAGAAGAGGGAGGGGTATAATAACCTTCCATTAGCCCTAACTTTTAAAAGTTCTACCATCCTTTCACATTAGCACGATGGAGAGCATGTTTCACCCCATGAAAACTCTGAAGACAGGTTCATCCAAACCACAGCTGGATTTTAAACACTGGGCCTTTAGCATGTGGATCTGTGTGACACAGCTCGTTCTGTACAAGTAAGAGTCAGAAGTCAGATAGCACTAGATGAAGGGGAGAGCAGGAGCCAGGAAATGGGTATTGTTTACTTCTCAGACATTGGCAGTACACAGATGGCAAGAGCTTATCATTATTTTTACCGTTATCGCTCTCAGGAGCAAAAGAGAGAGTGTGAAAAAGTAAAGAGCACACCTTGAGACATCAGAGATCAGATATAAGTTAGGTCCCTGTCTTTTCTTCAGTTGAAAAGCGGGCCATGTATTGTAATTCTGTGTGAATCAGTCTCCACACGTGTGACAGATGGATGGTGATACTTCATTTGGGGAATTGTTGTGAAGAGATCTCATCTATCTCCCAGTGCACACCAGGAATTTAATCAGCTTCAGGCACTGTGTTAGACTCTTCCAGAATGCATGTTCCCAGTTAGCATCTGACTCAAAGGTGACCCTGTAGGATTCTGTTCTGCTCCCAGGAAAGTTCTCACCCAAGAATCGGAGTTGATTGCATTTAGTGGTGCTGCTTTTAAAACCCAGCATATGCTGGCAATTGCTGATGATTTCAAGGAACTTTTATGGGCTCTGTCAGGTGCCTCCTGGAAACAGAAACTTCCCTTGGGCAGGTCAAAGTCATGAAGAAGCACTAGCCAGTGGGAAAGACAAGGCAGTCCACAGGCAGACACGTGACATGTGTTTCCTTTTGAATATCACATGAGATGATCACCCTATCATAGGACTTAATTCAATTACACTGACCCTCCAGCCTTAGGCCTTTTGTCTCCGATGTGGCATCTGTAAGTCTGTGACAGCAGGGGGAAGAAACTGTCCCTTGTGAGTAGTACAGTCAGACTTGCTGCATAGTACATGGGTTGGGAGGTTAATGCATTCTTTTGTTCCTCACTGCAGGAAAGGCCACTGGGTCTCCACAAGGTCAGGCTGTGGTTGAAAAGAGCACTCAGAAAAGCCAGTTAAACTCTCCTCCACTTTTGCTTATGCTGTATTTCTCAGAACAATAAAAAGAGAACACAGTGGTTCTAAAGAAGACATTTTAGGTCAGCTGGCATCCCACAGATCACAGTCTGAAAAGTTCTCTTGGGACAAGCTTAAGTTCACAGGACTCCAGAACAATAGGAACTCTAACATCATCAGCAACAAGTCATTCATTAGTTGTCCATCCACCAAATCATCGTGACTCCAGGGTAGCCATTTGACCTGGAGGATATTCAGATGTGTAGGGCTGATTGGGTTTTTAAGGAACTCACAAGGGAGGCATCAAATGTGAAGGAGTTGTTATGTCATGCTCAGTAGTTCTCAACCTTCCTAATGCTGCAACCCTTTAGTACAGTTCCTTGTGTTGTGGTGAACTTCAACCATAAAATTTTTTGTTGCTACTTCATAACTGTAATTTTGCCACTTTTATGAATCGTAATGTAAGTATGTGATATGCAGGATATCTGTCTGATATGTGACCCCCAAGAGGGTTTTGACTGATGAGTTGAGAACCACTGCAAAACACGCTAGATAGAACTGCCTGTGAGGCAGTCTGGATAGGCTTCAGAAAGGAGGCAGGAATTCTTGAATTAGATCTTTTAAAACTTGTATATTTTACCTGTAATACAAAATGTTGTAGGTTGAAGAAATTATACTAATATGATGTTTTTTAAAAAGGCACCTGCACCTGACTATACAGAGTTGGAATCTTTCTACTTGACAGTTTCCCCTTGTGTTAAGTCTGAAGCATAGCATTTATTTGTATTGGCATATCTAAGAACACAGCATAACTCAGGCCACTAATCCACAGCTACCTTGTGAAGCAACTTTTCCTATATCCCTCTATGCCAGGATTCACGGAGTAGAAACACTCATTGGCTTCAATGAGTGAAGAGAAAGGTGAAGCCACTCTGTGTCCAACTATTTGAGTTTCTCTCAATATCTTAGTTAGCCCATGCTAACTAAGGTCATTATGTCAATCAATGTCTAGCATCCTTTTCTGGGCTACTTCCCACTACATGTAGTTCTTCCGACTACATGATGTTAATACACTACTTACTTTCTTAAGAGTTTTATCCTTTTCTTTATTTTTAAGAATTTCACACATTTATGAAATATGATATTCTATCTTCATTTCTCCCCTTTAGCATCCCCAATCTCCGCATTATCATGATACCTCCCAACTTCATATTGTTGCTTTTGTTGTTGTTGTTGTTTTTGCAAACTACCAAGTCCAGCTATAGCTACCCATACATGCATAGATGTGGATCTATCTACTGGAGCATGGGAAACCTACCTGTGGACACATCCTCAATAAGTAATGATTCTCCCTTCCACAAACAACTACCCAATGCCAATAGATCTTTGGTAAGGGATGAGCCTGGAGATGATCTACATTATCTATACTGGTTTTTTGCCCAGCTTTCTCTTTTATTAGTCTTGTAAAGGGAACCACAGCTACCATGAGTTCAAGATTGCATGGAGTGTGATAAGGATGATAAAGATGCTTTATTAGACCTGAGTACTCAGCCTCTTATTCTCAACACTTTAGCCAGTCACACATCTTTCCATTGACTACTGTCCACTGCAAAAAGAACTTCTTTAGCCAAGGTTGAGAGCAGCCCAAGTCTATGGGGATAAGCATACATATTCTGAAGGCAATTTGATAAAATGGTAATTTATAAAAATAACAATAGCAGATTTTACCCCAGGGCATATGATCTCCAAAGACTTGGGATTTTGACCAAGATTAAAATACCATGTATGAAATTCTACCCTGTGTAGCAGACCTCAAACCTATTAAGAAAACGACTTGTTTCCTTTTAACGGTCATGCAAGTATTGCACCAGTGTGGCCTGCTATGTGATCTGATTAAGGGTGTGGGCTACCACTGCCTGCCTTCTGTTTATGGCTCACTATGTGACCTTGCTAATGACCTCTGATCTCCAGGCAAACTTTATTTATTAACATACAAATAAATCACATTTCAGTACAAATAAAATATCACCACACTGTACAGCTTTTTAGTTACATGCAATGCCATTTTTGATTTGTGGTCTTGTTTACTGGGCTACCAGAGACTTATTCAGAAAGTCCTTACCTATGCCTACAAGTTGAAATTTGGTAAACGAATAAAAACAGGGTTCCCACTAATGTCTGAAACAAAGGAAAGTTGTCCACTCTCTCCACTCCTATTCAACATAGTGCTTGAAATCTTAGTTAGAGCAATAAGACAAGAAAAGGAAATAAAAAATATACAAATAGTAAAAGAAGAAATCTAGGTACCCCTATTTGCAGATGGTATGATTCTTAGTATAAAATGCTCCACTAAAAATCTCCCTTTGGGGATGATAAATAATTTCAGCAAGTGGCAAAATAAAAAATTAACACAAAAAAATAGCAAGCTTCCTATAAACCAATGGCAAACAGCCTGAAAAATGAATCAGGGAAATAATCTCATCTACAATACTCACAAAAAAGTGAAGTACCTAGGAATAATGAATATTTGCTTCATTTATTTGACAAGCACACCCATTGCACACATTTGTTCCATTGCCCTAATTGGTTTCCTGCAAACACTTGAGAGCAAGAGTTAGGAGATGCCTCAGTTTCTCCTGATCCTCTACTCCTGGCTGAGAGCCCCACCCACTGCCCCCCACTCCTGTGACCTCAGTAAGTAAGTGGAGGTTGTTAGTCAGAGGCAACACTGTTAGAGTCACTGACGGTACATCTTCAGCACAACAGTTACATGTCTACTAGTCTGTAACTGACCTGTGTGTGGGGTAGATGTTGGAGGACCCCTAGCCACGGAATGTGATGAACTGTGCAGCCAGTGTTCTCTTTAGCCTCACTCCTTTATATCTGCAATCTGCAGCCAATGACTAATGCTTTCCTGCTGAAATCTTGTGAGGAGAGGACTAAGTTTGAATAGAGAGCACTCACTCATGGCCTCATCTCACTCTCCACTGTAGAGATACTAGACTAAGGAGTACTGTCCTTTGAGGCACAAACACCCAGATACTCATGCACACCGAATCCCTCAGACTTGTGCTTATATGGCACACACAGTACTAGATATTGCTTGAGGGTAGAACATTTCCTCTTGACAAATCTTTGAGCTCTATTGTATTATACAGAGCCAAACAGGATTCATTTTTGCAAGTTCTGAAAACTGATATATTAAAAAAGGAGATATATTACATTATTTTATTCCAAAATTTCATTAAAGTTTATAGCAATTCCCAGTCATATCAGCACAAAACTGTTTTTTTAACACAAAGCATCTTTGATAAATTACAGTGTATATATAGTCACAGAGTAAGATACAATAGTATAATAGCACTCTCTAAACTGACTGCATTTACTGCACAAAAGACTAACTAGTTACCAGTACCTTGAGGCACCTGTCCTTCCAGCAAACTGCAGAAGGCTGGGGTTTGGCCAGTCCAACTGAATTCTGTTGCTTTGCCTGCCTCAGTACCCGGTCTGAACTTTTCATTTGTAGAGCCCCTCCTGCCCCCCACAAAAAACACCTTTTTATTGGGATGGAACCCTCAGAAAGCATATGAGAGTCCACCATGGTGTATGCAGGATATATGAAATTATAGGGATTTTTATATAAGCAAGTCTACATTTAAAACTGGTACTCGGTCTACAAACACAAATTTCAGGTTAAATTGTTGCTGATTTTCATACATTCCAAGCTTTTCTGGGAAAATGCAAGACTTGTAAGATTCACCTTGGTCAATAGAATGTTTAAGAAAAATCATGCAGAAATGTCTTAGTTTAATATGGTGAAATCTGAAAAATGGGAGACTGTCAGTGTGAGGACCCTTCCTAGAGGGACAAGTCCCTGAAATCTGGGAAATGTTTCTTTCAGATTTTCTGTGTTGCTCATTCCTCATCCCAGGGAGCAGCAATTAGACTTATGTCTCTCTGGTTTTCCTCTGCAGACAGCGTGGAAGATGAACTGGAGATGGCTACAGTCAGGCATCGGCCTGAAGCCCTGGAGCTGTTGGAAGCCCAGAGCAAATTCACCAAGAAAGAGCTTCAGATTCTTTACAGAGGATTTAAGAATGTAAGGACTTTCTTTTTGACCTCACCTTTACCCAGTTCTCAGAGAATCACTAAAAAACTCGAGTGTGTGCAGGAGCAGGGCCACACTGTCCTGTGAAAGCCCAAAGGCTGTGTACCCTTCCCCTCATCTTTCCTTGATTTGAATACAGTCAATACCCACTGGGTCTTTGATTGACTTTGACAAGCCAATGTAGGTAGAACGTAACTGACTGTTGGACAAGGATGAGTACTGAAAAGGGTTTCCTTAATCAAATTCTTTTGTTGGGGTTTGTTTTCTTCTTCGGGTGTAATGGGAGCATTTTAATAAGCCCTTCTTTTCTTAACTGCAAACTAGTATATGCCTATAAACTATTATTTGAGGCCACAGAAAGACCTCAAAAGACCCCGAAGAAGACACATGTAAGTGGCAGAGTCAGAAAGCAGCAAGAGGCTGTCTGGTTTCAGAGTCCCTGTGAGGAAAGGCTAGAAAAGAAACTGCAGAACACCATCAAAGAGCCCCGGGAAATCTAAATAAGGTTCTTGGCCTTTCTTTTGTCAAATGAAACATCGGTGAAAGAATAACAGCAGAGACAAGAATGAATTTGGAGGAATACAATGTGAAAAAAAAAAAAGAGTCTTGGTTGCAAAGATGCTGTCATCCTTATGAAAGGTTTCCTTTTATGTCTTCTCTCCCCCTTCCTGCCTCTCCCTTCTTCCTCCCTCTCATTCTCCCTCCCTCTCATTTCCTCCCTCTCATTCTCTCCCTCCCTCTCCCTCTCTCTCTCTCTCTCTCTCTCTCTCTCTCTCTCTCTCGTGTGTGTGTGTGTGTGTGTGTGTGTGTGTCTTCACACACATTTGTCCATCTGTGTGTATGCATTGGCACCAGAGGTCAAGCTTGTGTTTCTTCTCTTAGGTGCCATCCATTTGGTTTTCTGCGACAAGATCTAACTTGTCTCGAGCTTACCAAGGAGGATAGGCTCCTCATTAGAGAGCTCAGAGGTCCTCCCGTAGTCACTGTCCCCTGTGTTGGGATTACAGGCATGGATCATCACACCCAGAATTTTCAACAGGGACCCTAGAGATGAAATTATGGTCCTCAGAGTTTCAAGCCAAGCAAATTGCTGACTTACTATCTTCCCAGCCCACCAAGCCATAAACATCTCTGTGTGTAAGCATGAGTGTGTGTGTGTGTGTGTGTGTGTGTGTGTGTGTGTGTGTATGAGTGTATGTGGCCCCTTCTTTTACTAAAGCATATCTGGTATATATTTGTCCTCTGGGGGGAAAAACACATGGGATTGTGGATGAATTTGATAGAGAATATTAAACAACCTTTATGAGTAGACCAGTATCTGCTATTTGGAATTCCTGTTTGGGGCAGCCTGAAAATACATTTCTGGACAAAGACTAGTTGTTTGGAAGGTTAGACCTCCCCATTCTTCTCCAGTATTTTGAATTCAAATTTAGATTCATCAAATGAATGACTATCAATTTTCTTTGATTGTTTCTTTTAGTATGTGCTAGTCGCCTGTATGTTGATGAATAATGCTTTCAATGTTAAAGGGAAAAATGTCCAATGCTTGACTTATAGACTGCAGCTTATTAACTAACTCCATTTCTGGTAGTTGGAAAATTACTGTGTTTTATTAATCATAGAAGAAAATACTGTCAATCAATTCAAACCTCAGGGGCCAGTGGGTTGTCGTGGAGCATGGTTTTCTTTGATCCTGATGTGCATGTGACTACACTTCTAGATGTATCTTCATCAAGAGAAGTGATAGCATGGGCACTGGAAAGGATCAGGCTAATGCTCAATGTTACAGATTCTTCAAAAGCCAGAGAAAGCATGCTCTGTCTTTAAAGAGTTCATGGTCTGAGCAGAGTGTGAAAGCTTACTGTGAAAAGTTCATTTGAAAATAGCTTCCTTTATCACTGAGTGTTTGTACATCAAATTGCACATCAGTCCAACATATATTTTCATCTTATACACACCTAAACCAATGGAGGTAGCTATAAGTATTCTTTTGTATATGTGTCTTCCTTTTGTTTTTAACGTTTCCAAGTTGGAATACAAAGTGATTATTTTTATTAGAAAATTTTCATACACACTTTATTATTAGTCTCCTTACTTGGCTCCCCTTCAACCTCTGTCCTTCTCATGCTGGACTGCTTCCTGCCCTAATTGGCTATGCTTTCATGGCTTGTGTATTCTATTGCCTTGTTTGCTTTTTTAAATCCCCTTTCAATAATCATTTACGAACACTCTGCCCTCTCATGTTCCCCATTCCAGGTTCATGGCTTTCACTCCTCAACACATACTATATATTAAAATCTAGCATCTGTATACAGAAAAAAAAACATAAAGCAATTGCCTATCTGGGCTTGGGATACTTTCTTTAATATAATAATTTCCAATTCGAACCATTTTGCTGTAAATGTTATTTTTACTTTTTTATATCTGCCACATTCTATTGTGGGTATATCCCACATTTTCTTAGCCATTCACCTGTTGATGGATGGCTGCTTCCATTTCCTGAGCACTATGAATGGTAGAGAAGTAAACATGGATATTCAATTATCTCTGGGTGGACTTAGAGTCCTTTGGGTATATACCCAGGAATGATATGGCTAGGAAATATGGTAGTTCTATAATTATTTTTTGAGAAGTATCAATCTATAATGATTTGTGAAGTGACTGAAGAAGTTTATGCTCCTATAAACATTGAGTAAGAGGTCTCTTTCCTCACATCCTTACCTTCATTTGTTATCAGTTGCTTTCTTGATGATATACATTATGAAAGACATGATATAGAGTATCAAAGTTCTAATCTTTACTTCATTTGTGGCTAAAGATATAGAAAACATTTCATACATGTATTGGGATTTATTTTTGTGATTCTTCCAACAGCTGCCAATTCAATTCATCGAACCATTGATTGATGAGAAGATTTGAAGTTTTTGTTATTGGATTTTTGTAATTCTTTATACATTGTAGATTAAGTTATTTTTCTTGAGGTATAACTGGTACATTTTTTGTCTTATTCTGTGGTTTACCTCTTTAATCTGCTGGTAGTTTCCCTTGCATAGATTTTTTTTTAAAAAAATATAATCCTATGTATCCTTTTTTAAAAAATATAATCCTATTCATCAGTTTTATCTATCATCTATCTATCTATCTATCTATCTATCTATCATCTATCTATCTATCTATCTATCTATCATCTATCTATCTACCTCTCTCTCTTTCTGTCTATCTATCTATCTATCGATCAATCAATCTGTGCATATGCATATGCATGTGCGTGTGTGTGTGCATATGTGTGTGTGTGTGTGTGTGTGTGTGTGTGTGTGTGTGTGTGTGCATGTATTGTGTTCTCTACGGGTGTGATGCATGCAAATGAGTGTGTGGGTACACATGCCCATGCATGTGCATGCAATAGCCAAGGCAGGATGTCATGTGCTTTTCTATATCTTTACCACATTCTTGTACTGACGCATGTTCCCTTTCTGAACTGGAAGTTTGCCATTTTGGCTAGCCAAAAAGCTCTTGGAATCTGCCAGTCTCTCCAACATTGGAGTTATAAGAACTAGAAGTCATGACCAGCTTTCTACATGAGTGACTAGGATTCATACTCCTGTCCTTATCCAAGCAGAGTAATCTTTCTTACTGACAAAGCTATCTCTCCAGCCCTCTATTTGTCAATTCTTTAAGATTGTTTCCATTGTCACTGGGTCTTTTTCAGAACATTCTTGCCTATGCTTGTTCTAGCTTATATATTAAGATGTTTGATATAATTTGAATTGAATTTTTTTCAAGGTGAAAGATATAAATCTATTTTCACTTTTTGATATTTGGACATTAAGAATTTGTTGCTGTTGTTATTGCTTTTAATAACATTTTATTAATTTTCTGAGAGTTTCATATAGTGCAATTTTATCATATCCACTCCACCTCCAACTCTGCTCAGATCTATCTTTTATCTCCCTACCCACTCAATTTCAAGTCCTCTTCTGATTTTTTTTGATCCATTGTGTCCAATTTGTGTTTGCTTAAATAGTCTTGGGGGTGGAGCCCCCTTGGACTTGGTCAACTTTTCAGGAATCACTTCATTACAGAAAGTTGGCCCTCCTTCCCTCAGTAGTTTCCAAATGCCAAAAGGTCTTCAGCTAGGGGTGGAACCTCAAGCTCACTTCTGTTCTCTCTGATGAAATTTTGTTTGACTTGAGCTTTCCAAGGTCTTGCACATGCTGTAACAATCACTTTGAATTCATATGCCCAGCTATTCTATTGTGATTGGACAACACTGTTTTCATAGAGACATTCACTACCTCTGACTCTTATGATTTTTCCTCCTCCTTCTTCAAAGATCCCTGACTCTTAGGGTGAAGTATTTGAGACCTATAGCCCATTGAGTAGAGTCTCTTATCCTTTTCATGTTGTTCAGTTGAGCATCTCAGCTATTCTGATAAGGGTGAAGAGAATATACTGGTTTAGGGATATAGTGATGTCATTAGGAGTTGTTTTAATACTACGCACATTTACCAGAATAGTAGTAGTTGGTTCTCTCTTAGGGCCTGTGACTTATCTAGACACAGATTCTTAGCATTGACAATGCCAGGTATGGATTCAATTTCATGGAGTAGGTCTTTGATATAACCACAAAATTGTTACTCCCATGGCACTTAAGCAATCAGTGCGCTAGTGTGTTTATATTGTCAGGGCAGCTGTTGTAGCTTTCAGTTTCACAACTGGGTAAGACCAATGAACATGTTTAACCTCTGGTAGTGTGCAAAGAACCATCAAACACTATGAAAACTAGCGAGTAGAAATAAATCTTACAGGTGAGTATCCCATTGATTTTTCCATGTTCTGTGATTCAAGTATGTGGTGTCTTTATCAATAGAGTCTTATTATAAAATTATATAGGGTAACCAAGGGCAGGGGTGATATCTGGGTATTTATGGAAACCCATAGCTAATAACTCAAAAAGAACCAGTTGGCCTGGTACTGGGGGTTTTGTTATCCAGTTTTCCCAACATCAGCAACAGCATTTATTGAAGAAGCTCTCTCTTCTTCAATACTTGTTGGTACCGTTGTAAAAACAATTGTTGGCTGTGGCCTTGTGGTTTAATTCTGTATCCTGTATTCTATTCTGCTGATATACAAGATATGGCACACACTAGTAGATACAAGTATTCTTGATGATTCAAAGTAAGTTGCTTTGAATATTTCCCAATCCTGCCCCCTGACAGGTCCAATTTCAAGTTCTATAGAAGGATATTGTTGTTCTGGCTAGTTCTCTATCAACTGGACACAAAATATAGTCATCTGAGAGGAGAAATGTTTCCATAATATCAGGCTGTTGGAAAACCTGTTGAGAATTTTCTTAATTAGTGATTGAGGATCCAGCACATTGTGGCTCTGGCCAATGTTAGGCTAGTAGTCTCAGATCCTATAAGAAATCAGGCTGAGCAAATCATGAAGAGTAAGTCAATAGGCAGCATTTTTCCTTGGCTTCTACATTGGTTCCTGCCTTCAAGTTCCTGTCCTGCTTGAGTTCCTATCCTGACTTCTTTCAGCAATGAACCCTGAGGTAGAATCATAGACCAAATAAATTCTTTCTTCTCCAAGTGGCTTTTGGTTATGGTGTTTCCTCACAGCACAGTAACCCTATGTAAGACAGCTATGGTGCTCAGAGTCATCTGTCTTGATTACTGCCTTTGGGTAGACTCAAAGAGGCCAGGTAAAATCTTTGGTCCTTCCTTGGTATGAATAAAAAACAGTTACTAAGAACATTTGCAATTCTACTGGACTCATTAGAATCTTTTTATAGAGGACAGTCATGTTTATTTCACACAGCAGCTCATCATCTGCCTGAATATATTGATTCTATATTTAGCCACTTTTGGTTGGCCTTCTAAGTGCTTCTTTGGGAAAATTTCCTTAAGTCTCATAATTTGGGATATCTATTATCACCTGTGCCTGTGTGACTGACTGGGACAGAACAAAGAGGTAAGTGCTCATCACATCCATAGAAATATAATTAGAAGGAATATTGAGATGTATTTTACCAAGATTTTCAAATAAACAACTATGTATCTTTTCAGTTTTCATACAACTGTGTCAATATATCTGAAAAGAATGACTTAAAACAAAAAGGTGACATGTCCTAGGGAAGAAGGTCCAGGGGATCAGAGATAAAGAGGATAGAGCAAGTGGCATCAGGAAATCTTTCATAGATTATGTCCTATGCCAAGAAAGTTTTGGAAGAAGTAAAGTATCTCATGTATTCTGTCCATGTCAAAAGAAAGCTCTAATACCATGGGACAAAGTCAGCAGAATGTTAATCAATGATGCACAAGGAGATCATAGAATATCTCAAGTGCTTCAGAGACCAAGTACAGATCAGCATTTTGACTGATAACCATAGACCCCTAGGGCAGACGAAAGGGTTTTCAGGATACAAGGCTGCAGCTCCCCCAAGGCCTTGGCTCCAGGCCATTACTGGTTCTGTCAAGCACATTCTTCCCTTTTATAGAAGGAAGTGTGTTGCTTCTCCATAAGTTAGGACCTCAGGGAAAAGCTCCTAAGGCCCTGGCCCCAGGCTATTATTGACTCTCCCATACATGTTCCTGAATTAAATGAGCTATGTTCCTTCTTCAGACATCAGGCCCTCAGAGAAAGCTTTGGATCTGCCTTGCTCCCAACAGAAAGGGTGTTTTTCATTTGTTTGTTTTTTATCCCCTGTGGAAGAAGGAAACATAGTATATGAGATTTCAGCCTGTGGTCTCTTGTAGTTGGAAGGTTTCTCCAGTCCTGCCTGGCCCCTCACAGTTCAGACAAATCTCTCTCATCCATGGTCCTTCAGCTGCTTATAAAATAATCACTCAGAGGCTTATATTATTTATAACTTCTTGGCCATTAGCTCAGGCTTATTACTGACTAGCTCTTACACTTAAATTAACCCATAATTCTTATCTATGTTTAGGCACATGGCTTGGTACCTTTTCTCAGTTCTGCCTTGTCATCTTGCTTCCTCTGTGTCTAGCTGGTGACTCCTGACTCAGCCTTTCCTCCTCTCAGAATTCTCATCTGTTTGCTCCACCTATACTTCCTGCCTGGCTACTGGCCAATCAGCATTTTATTTGACAACCAATCAGAGCAACACATATTCACAGCATACAGAACGATATCCCACAGCAGTCTCTGGCTCTATTGTTCATGGGCCAAACATCCCTTTGGAAGAACACAGTGGAGACAAGCTGCCCCCTTCATGTCAGGCAGAAAGCAGTGAGAAGTAGGCAGGGCTAGGGGCAAGACACACCCTTCCTCCTCTTCACCAGTGGTCTACTTCCACCAACCAGCACTCTCTCCTAATAGTCTATTCAAGATGAAATTATCAATGGCTTACTTTAGCACATTCATGATCGAATCACCTCTGAGTAGTTAACTGGATTCAAACATTCAACACATGAGTCTTAGGGTAAGACTTTATACCCAAATCTCAAAAATAACACATAGCTGTGGTTGTCAAAGTCAAGACATATGCTTGTCAAAGTCATGCAGGTAAGAGATTTCTTAGTTATACCCTCCTTTGTTCATGCCTCAGGGAGAAGCTATTGACCTCAATGAGTGTAGAGAACACTGATGAGAAGGGGTGTAAGAAATGTCAAGCCTTAGCCAAAAGTCAATACCAGAGAAAGGTAATCACAGAATAAAACTTTAGATGTGTTCATTTCAAAATTTTAGAAACTTCTCAACTTTTTTCCCCTCAGAAATCTCATAACGAACCTTTTAAAACAGTAGATGGTGCATTATATCTAAAATGGTTGTGTAAAAATGACTCCTTAATGTAACCTCTTACATCTCTGGATACCTCGGCTGCTGCTATGTGGTTATTCTCTTGTCACCAATGCAGGTCTCTCCATCTGAGGTCTGGCTGTCTTTCATCCTATTTGCAGTAAATTGAAATCAAGATTACTACCATCATTAACCTTTGCAGCCAGTAACTCTGAAGTATGTCTTACACAAGTGGCACTTCACAATAAATTGCCTAGGTTTCTTTTCTTTTCTTTTCTTTTCTTTTCTTTTCTCTTCTTTTCTTTTCTCTTTTCTCCACTACCACCCTAACTCTGTTCATTTCCCAGCTTTAATGTCCTTGTCTCCATTTCCATTTTTCATTTTCTCTCTCTCTCTACTGTTTTTCTTCTCATCTCTTCCTCTCATTCAATTCCTTTCTCCTCTTTTTCAGGCTTTCTTCCTTCCTTTGTCTATATTTTTCTCTTCTCTCTTCCTTGTCTTAGCTTTCATACCTGATGTAATATGAGATTTTTATTAGATATGAGTGTACCCAACACACACTTCACATACTGCTTTTAAAGAAACATTGTTGGCTTGTTCAGAATGTAGTAATAGAAAATCAAACAACTGTAACCTTTTGATTTTTGTATAATACTAGTGAAATGTACCACTGTAACAGAAGTGCCCTAAATCTTAGCAAGGCAGATAAGGGAGAAGGTCAGAAAGGCTCATAAGTTATTGGATGGCAACAATCAGAACCAGTTTCCATCAAAGAAAGCAAACCAACCACCTCTGCTTCCTGAATATTAATTATCTTAAAGCCTTCAAGCTCAAAAATCCATTTCCCTGGAAACAGTGGAAAGACACATTTTTAATGAAACATTTTAAAACTCTCCATATTATGATTGAAAGGATAAACCATTCATCTACATCCAAAATAGTCACACTTGTCTGAAAGTGGCTAATTTGGTAGTCACCCCTGCAAATCAAGTTTACCATGAAGCCACATTTTTCCATGTTCAGTGCACCTCAGCATTCCTTCTCAGTGTCAATATAGATAGTGAATAGAAATGAAGAACTTGAGAAAGAGAAGGTAGGGAGTGGTGTCTTCTCTTTTCTCCCTGACTGACTAGTGGAGTCACTCACATATTCTTGTTTTTGTTTGTTTGTTTGTTTGTTTGTTTGTTTGTTTGTTTGTTTTTGTCATATGCTGAGTCTTCAACAGTGAGCATCTGATGGAGATGGGAAGAGCAGGGCATAGTTTTTGACTGCCATTCCTGTGTTTCAGAACCACCTGCCAAGCCCCGCCCTGAAAGACTATGATTTAGGAGATATAGGAGGTGGAGCACATATTTTAATTTCCGATACTTTCACAGGTGTTGAGACTACTGCTGCTTTGGGGACCACACTTTGAATGTCATTGCTGTGATCTAGACATCATATTCTTGGGAGTCATTCACATTCAGGGTTTTAGTTTAGTTGTTTAGGCAGCTCCCTCAGCCTCAGTGAACTGTATGCTTTTGTCTTCATAAACTGGGACAATGATCGGAGCATTAAATTTACTTTAGAACTAAGCATAAAATTAAAAGGGAAAATGAAATATATAGTGCATCCTCACATAGTCAGCTTATGTTGTGTGCTCCATCAGTGTGGGGTGTAGAGTACTTAGGCCTGGTCTCCATAACTCCCAGGCACTCTCTTGGGTATTCAACTTCATAATTATTCATGAGTCTGGATGCAGCAGAAAAACACAAAATATTATCTACAGATCAGCAGTCTCAAATTTCACTGCATGTTGTAATCATCTGGGGAACTTTAAAACTTACAAATTGTTGGGTACTATGCTTGGCAATTTTGATGTAATTGCTCTGGGGTTGAGGGGAACATGAGCATCAGGACTTATATATACAGCTCTTTGGGTAATGATGATGTGGGGACAAAACTGAGAACTATGGAATGAAAAATAAGAATCTAAAAGAATGATCTAACACAGAAAAGCATTTTTTGACCTGATTGTCTAATTATGATGATCCCTACACTGTCGAATATAAATTACTATAATGACTACAGTGTTTACACTGGAATCCCATAAGATGTTCAGTCAGTATGTGCGTGAGTGTGTGTGTGTGTGTGTGTGTGTGTGTGTGTGTGTGTGTGTGTGTTTAGTGTCTGGGTGGGTTGAAGAAAGTACTGTGTTTTAATGATTTTGATATTGTTCATTTTAGAGTTAGGTTATGCTCAGAAATTTTTTGCTTGTTTTAAATGTCCAAACTCCTACATAAAAAAAAATCATATCATATATAATATACAGAAAACTTTGATGGAGAACCATAAATTTACAAAGTAATTCAAATAACTCTTTTAAATTCATAACTTTGATTAGCTTTTCTTTTAAACCCCAGTATAATTCATTTTGATTTTAAGATGTCATAGGTTTAAATTTCAATATGGTCCTGTCTCCTTGGTATTTCCTTTCATTAATTAATAATTTATAGCCCACTGTTCCTGTTTTTAAAAGCATAAGATGAGATCTGAACATAGAGGTCAGCCTCTTGGTTTTAGTCACCTAGCTCTCTCTTCTCTTGGATCTTTACCTGCTTCCTTTTCTTCAAATGCTTTGCGCTGTAGTAGCTCAAAGTATCCAGTAGATTCAAGTATATTTTAAGGAATCACTTTAATATTATTTAACATCTTTTTAACTTAATAAATATTGCATTAATATCTCTTTTAACTAAAAATGTAAGATATTTGTGTTCTACTTAATTGACACATAAAATTGCCACTTACTTTGTGGTTGAGAAACATATCATTCATCTTGCCAGTTTTGAGCCTCTGGAGTCTAGCAATTACAGGGTTCTCTGATAAAAATCTTGCAGGGCTACAGGATTGCATTGTTTGGTTTGCATTTCTTTATGCCTCCTGGGAATACTTCCAAGCTCCATGATTGCTGGCTGAATTCAATCCCTCACAGTTATTCTTGAGAACTCAGTTCTTTGCTGTTCATCATGTAAGGCTGCTTAGCTTCTAGCAGCTTCTATACTCCCTTGCCAAATACCCTTTCATAGATGCATTTCTTACATGCCAGATCACTTCTTTAGGTCCAGCAAAGGGCAGACTTTTGACCTTGAAAGCACAGCCATGTATAATATAGCATAATTATGGTGTGTAACATATCATGCCATTATCTTTGTATAATTCTGCACTCAGCATGAAGAGACTCAAAGAAGGTGGGCCTCATTGGGGTCAGCAGTGGAAGTGTCATCTCCATCAAATTTGTGAGTAAGTAGCACCTATTAAACAAAGTTCTGAATTGGTCTGGAGTCACATCAAATGCAGCCCCAGGCTCACCATTTTTCCTGTAATCCTGTAATGACCTCAAGGAGGTCATCAAAGATAGCCATCAAATTTTTCTTGATCAGTACAAGGGTTTTGTTTGCTATTGGGACCAAAGGGACCAATGGAAGCTGAGAGTTCTTTATGTACTCCACCCCTACACAAAGAACTTGATGGCTCCTGCACTAAGACTTTTAAAATAGATGAGAGGAATTGAAAGTGAAATTATAGGGATCTCTGTTTTTTGACAAAGTGCATATGCATGAAAATCATCGAATCCCACTTGTGGCATGAAGGAGGGAAAGAGAGGTTAGCAGAAGCACGGAAAGAAGACACCAAGGTGAGGCTAGAGAGACACACTGCTGATTGAACAAGGCAATTGTGTTTTGTCGTGACTCCTTGGTTATTCCTCAGCAAAGCATTCATCCGCTGATTGGCTGATTGTGCGACTTGCAGAAAGCCATTTCTCTGGTACCTCCTGTCTTCCTGTCAGCGCATTAGTGATTACAATTTTTCTTTCCAGTCATCAAGGGAGGTGGGTAATAACTGGTTTTGTTCATCTCTTGAAAAACTCAGATACAAGTTAAGCACAGTGTTACTCAGGTAATTTCGTAGCTAAGTCTAAGAGTACAGTTAAAATGACATTTCCTATGCCACAGCAGCATTTTCTGTCAGACTTCCAAGGAGAAGAATTTCTGGGGAAAAGGTGGCCTTTAGGTCTGACCAGTGTTCATGGCCCCATCCTGATTTCCAATCATCAACATGGCATAGGTGCTTTCCTGATCTAAAGCCCCCAGCAGTCATTGGCAGCCTTCTGTGCATGGCTGGGCTTCTGCAGACATCACACCACATTCCAGGTTTTTCACATTGTCTTTCAGAACACTGATAAACCCTGGCTCAGAGTGTCCATGTGCCTAAGATGATGAATGGCAATTCATGTTGCAGAGTGTCTTCAGTTTTGAGTGTTGTCCACGGATCTTGTAGCACTTCAGTTATTTCTTCACATCATTCTAAAATCATAATGAAAGCTGGGTGCTCACATCTTGAAATCTGTTCACTTGGGCAAGAGTTAATGTTCAGTATATTCTGCAGTATTTCAATTCTTCTTTGTTTACTTAGGTTTTTTTCTTATTTTAAACTAATAAAATGTCATATTAAATATGTGGGGACATATGGATGGATATAAATAAAAGTACCTGTCATGCCTACATAAATTTATTTCACACTTTGCAAGTGGCAGTCACTTCTAACCAGGTAACTTGCTTCTCTATTTTTGTAAACATATACATTTAAACACACACACACACACACACACACACACACACACACACTTGCCATAAATAATTTCTGAAGAGATAACATATGTTTTGATATTTTGAACCTATGATATAACACAGCAGGGCACATAGATACCCTCTAAAAAAATAAAGGGAAACTTTGTATAGAGCAAAAATCACCAGAAATATTTCTAAAGATTAGTTAAGCTTTGGTCATTCCTCTAAATTTTAGAGTCTAAAACTGTAAGTAAGACAATATTTGAATTTTCTTTTAAGGCACAGTTACTTTGAATCAAATTGATAAGTTAGTTTTGCTGTATCAGGACTTCATTCAGAGATACAGTTTTCTCCTTATACGGTATCCTGCTGTCTATTGTAGAGTACAGTCCCCAGTTGTATTATATAAACTGCTGTACTTCCGTGTCCCAAACCAGCAGAAAGGTAAGAGTCACCATCTCTTGGAGTTAAAATGGCATTTGCATATCAAGACAAAATGCAAAGATTCAGTACCTCACCTTTATTTGTATCAATGGCTCATCTGTAGTCACATGGAGCGTGAAGAATAACTGGACAGCATGATACATATACAGAATGAGAAACTAGATTTGCAGAAACAGCAAGCACTATGATGAACTCCATAAAACCTGCTTGTGTGGATTTTTTTGGGAGGGTGACTGTTTCTACAGACTCCCCAAGTTTCATTCAACTTTCCCAAAACAAAATTGTTTCAGTCTGAGGGTAGCATCCCAACTGATGTCACAAACTCAGATGTCACTTGAAGGACAAGCATTTAAAACAGTAAGTCCCTGATTTATGGATGCTTTGTGGTCTCCTGATTGCTTAATGCTGGAACTTGGAACTGAATACATAGCAAATTCAAAAGGAGGTTCATCCAAGGACAATGTTAACACAAATTGTTGCCCATAGAACTCAACCTTCAGAGTACAGGTCTCAAACACTGAGCAGCAGATAGATTGTTGTGTGGCTCAGCTTCATCCAAGGAAGCTGTTAACACAAGTTGTAGTACATGGAGCTAAATACACACAGTATGTATCTCAAGCACTGAGAAGCAGGTAGAGTGTGATGTGAACCAACTTCATTTAAGAAGGCTGTTAACACAAGTTGTTGTCTATGAAATCTAACACGTACAGCACAGATCTCAAACATGGAGCAGCTGATAGAGTGCTGTGTTGACCAACTTCATCCAAGGAGGCGGTTAACACAATTTGTCACCCATAGAACCTAACATACATAGCACAGATCTCACACATAGAACAGCAGGTAGACTGCCGGGTAGATCAGCTGAAACAGGACTTATCTTTCCCATTCTTTTTTAGAATATATAATTGGTTTACAAAGGATGTTTTGCTAGGAGTGTAATAAATTATTTTTCAAATTCAGCACACATTCCTTAAAGAGCATGCTGTGCAAGTATATATTTTGTGGTTAAAACTAAAAACAAATCCAGGGCACCATTTATCACTCCAAGTTGCTGGCAAAGAACGACTCCAGAAAAAAAAAAATGATAATTTTCTGTTTTTTTTTTTATAATCCCCACCTAAATGTGTTCATTAATATAAGTCTAACTGGCAATTATCCCAATGATCCTGACAGGCAATCAAATTTCCATTAAAAAAAGTTGCCAAAACTTCATGAGTCTGCATTATGCTACATTTGGTTTGAGTGCTTAAGACTGTAAATCATCATAACTCTGCATTGATTGACTTAATTTGACAAAAATACAAGGGAAGAGAGTATGTCAAAAGAAAACATAAAAGAATGGGTTATTCCCTTACTTGGCTCTTTACAATGAATTATATTGAACATGAAGTACTCCTCTTCTAGTAGAATTTTAGATTGAGTCAATATTTCTCACTTCAACCTTCCTCTAGTTTTAACATTTTCCACAAGCATGTTGTATGTACTCACTCTTTGTTCAGTACTTAACATATTTCAGTGACTCTGCTACTCAGGTATATTAATGAGAAAAAGGGTTGACCCACAGATAAGGAAGTCCAGTGGAGGAAATGAAAATTAATATGCAAATATAGGCAAAACTCTCTGAGGGAAACCTAGAAAGTATTTGAAGGTCAATTATGTTGAGTTGTTAGGCTATGGTGTTCATTTTTTGGTCAAATGATATTCCAGTTGTTAATGTGAGGTTTTTGTATTTGTAATTAACATCTATAGTTAATTGACTTATATTTAGGAATATATATGTATATACATATATATATATATATATATGCATGCAATAACAATTGATGAAACAAGAGTCCATGTATGTGGAAGACAGTGAGGATGGGTATATGGGACGGTTTGGAGGGAGGAAGGAGTAGAGAGAAATATTGTGATTAAAGTACAATATTCAAAAAAAAGAAAAAATTATTTTAGATAAAGCACATTACCATTAGTGTGACTGGAACTCACACAAACAGTTGATAGACACAAGACAGAAACTCAGCCTTCTTTGAGAATAAGAAATTCTGCCTCAGGACTGTTATGTTGGAACCTTGCCCGACTTTCTAGCCATCCTGATTACAGTATAGATTTTAGACTTTCTAGTCCACACAACCACATGAGCCTGTTCCTTAAAATACATCTCATGGGAAAATGGAAGAGGGAAGATAGATGATAGATAAATAAATAAATAAATAGATAGATGATAGATAGATAGATAATAGAGATATACATAGAGATTGATATATACATATCTTAATAACTGTGTTCCCTTGGAACTCGAATATAACAGGTCTATCTGAGATTGAGAAGTTGCATGTTACCTTTTAATTTTTTTTTCATTTCATTTCTTTCTTGTTGAGAGATGTTTTCACATAGCCCAGGCTGGACTCAAAATTGCAGCATAGTGTAGCATGAGTCTTAACAGTTCTTATTTATAAAATCAAACCTGAGGCCAGTTATTGGGGTGAACACTGGAAGATCAGAGAGACAGAACAAGCCACAGCTATCTCACCTTGCCAATTCCTCAGCTGGTCTTCTTTCCTCAGACTGGAGGCCTCTGAGTCCTCATCCAGAATGGGTCTCAGCTGAACTGCTGCTAGAAGCCTGAATGCTTCTCCAGGCCAAATGCCTCTCCAGGGCAAATGCCTCTAGTTTCTGGTCCTCACGCCTTATATACCTTTCTGCTCTCTGCCACCACTCCCTGGGATTAAAGGCTGGTTTACTGGGATTAAAGGCTGTGTCACCACGCCTGGCCGTTTCCAATATGGCCTTGAACTCACAGAGATCCAGAGGGATTTCTGTCTCTGGAATGCTAGGATTAAAGACGTATGCTACCACTGCCTATCCTCATGTTTAATATTGTGGCTGTTCTGTCTCTGACCCCAGATAAGTTTATTAAGGTACACAATATTTTGGGGAACACAATACCACCACAGCATAGCCAAGGATGACCCTAAACTTCACATCCTCCTGTCATACCTTCTGGGTACTGGGATTATACACTTTGACCACCATACCCAATTTCTTGTTGTGTTAGAGTTAGAACAAAGGCTTTCTGAATGCAAGGTAAGCACTCTACCAACTAAGCTATATCCCCAGCACAATGAGGTGATTTGTAAGGTATTTTGAATAGTTCTATGTGGCATTTTGACTAGGAATGCTCCCCATAGGCTCAGAAATTTGAATGCATGGCAACCAGGGAGTGGTACTATTATGAGGTATGGCCTTGTTGGAGTAGGCTTAGTCTTGTTGGAGGAAGTGTATTACTGGTGGTTTCAGAAGCCCAAGCCAGACCCAGTGGCTGTCTCTTTCTCTTCCTGTTGCCTGCAGATCCAGATCTCAGCTCTTACAAGACCATGTCTGTCTGCATGGCACCATTCTCAGTGCCATGAAGACAATGGGCTAAACCTCTGAACTATAAGCCAGCCCCAATTAAATGTTTTCCCTAACAAGAGTTGCTGTTGTCACAGTGTCTCTTCACATCAACAGATCACTGACTAAGACAGTCTGTATGCTACCAAATTTCTTTTTCTATTTTAGACATATTTCATTTAGATTTTCAAATAAGTCTAAATGAAACCTGCATAAGGTAGCTGTTGGTGGAAGTATTAAGGCAACTCTACGTAGTTAAAAGGCATTTTTATTTTGTGGGGTAACTTACAAGTAAAGGGATAGGTTACCGGGCCTGGGAAAGGTGTAGTGCAGTCCAGCAGTGTTCTCTCAAGAACTCTGCTCTGTCTACCTCCAGTGTCCAGGATCTAGGAACCAAGAGCCTGCATATCCGAATCTCTGGTCTTAAGGGCTTCTGTCTCAGCCCCGCCTCATAGGCATGACAGTTACTGGAAGCCTCAATGGAGGTAGTACTTCCAGAACAAAGCTGGAACAGCTACCCACTACAGATAGCAAATAAAATACGTATTATAAATTCTACAATATTAAGAAATGAGAAAATTGAATTTATTCAAAACTTGGTTCAAGCATCCAACTTTGTGTTTATCTGGTTAAAAGTCAAATAAATATTTAGAGGCCTTTTTTCCTCTGTGTTATTATATAATTGTACCAATGATCTTTTTCTCCTATTTTAATATTTCTTTTAATCCCCTCCATAGACACACACTTTGAATCCTGTACATATTAGGCAACTCTACACAGTTATTTAGTTTCTACTCTGTCCAGCTTCTTAAGTCACTGTGTCCTGTTGTACACCATAAAGAGAACCTACTATTTGCCAAGGCATCTAGAGAAAGGAAGAGCAACATAATCCAAACAACAATTTAGTTCCTATCCTAAGAAAGTACACAGTGTAATTTCTACACCTAAAATCCAAGTTAGAGCCTCTTCCTGTAAACATAGTTCAACACAAAGATCTATGTGAAAAAACAACCAGCCATCATTTGCAATGAGCAAATTCCAGGAGAGGATATGATTATTACCTTCTTGGCTTACTGTTACAACGTGTGGTATGTAATTATTTAAGTCCTGGTAAGTTGTCCACCATAGTAGTGGGTGGGATGAGGGTGGGCAGTAATATTCTTCATGAAATTAATAGCAGATTAAATATATCTTGAGTAAATATGTACAAGTGAGCAATTTGCTGCTTGTCAGAGGCAGAACTGAAGCTCCTTGTAATCTGTGCAATGAAGCGAACACAAATGATCTTTACTTGCTTTTTCTGAAACTCCACATAAAACCACGTTAGTTCCCTAATGGAAAACAAGCTTATTAGTGAGAATATTTTGTATGATATTAATAAGTGTTACTGATTGATTGGACAGATTATGTTTATCAAAAATGGAATGAGAGCATACAGTTAATTACCAATTAAAAAAATAATTAGTATTTTGTGTGACTAGAATATTCTCTAACTGATCACAGCATTCTCTCCTGGAGATGGAATGGAAGAACATGGTGTTCAAGGAACAAGGCTGTTTCCTGCAGGGTTCAGGCACTGGTTTTTCATGTGCATCCTCATTCCTAGAGGCTTAGGAGGGACATGATTTTGTGCGGAGAAAACTAACATAAAATATAACATAACTCAATCCTGAATTCCTATTCCAGCTCTGATCTGACACTAGACATTTTACCGTGGAGAACTTCCCTAACTCTCTACTTGTGTGTGGATGCGATTCTTATTATCCACTTCACAATATTCATGAAAAGATTACAAGAAATAAGGCATGAGATAGAGATGTTTTGATGAGGATGCTGTGTACCTAAGCCCTTACATTAAAACCATCCAACAAAAACAAAACTGTGCAGATACTTTTATGTTTCCTAATGAAGGTAAATTTCCAGTCAATGTTCTTTTAAGGTACCATCAGTATCAACTAAAACCTACCTTCTAGTTATATTAGAGGCAGATGGGGAAGTCAAACTTACATTATAATCCTTGAGGTTGAAGTTAAATGGCTTAATCTCTCTTCTGTATCACAACTCAGGATCCTTTCTGCTACACCAAATTGCCTCTGAAGTTTTAAGAACACATACCAAATCATGTCATCTTCAAGTGGCAGTTTATAGATATTTAGTGCATTTATCCTGAAGTTACAATTTCATAAACACTAAATAGTCAGCCAGTGGATAGGTTGTTTTTACTCCAGAAGTAATGGTCCAATACTGTACTTGTTTGTCTACATTTTCTACATTATTGCTATAAAATATGGACTACTTACAATGTGCTTATTTTTTTATGTAGAGACTGAACTTCAATAGCATAGAAACTTCTCAAGAACATACAGTTAATTAGTAACTCAGACTGAATTATAAAAGTCTAGTGTTCCTGTCTTAAATCCCAGCCTAGAATTTCAATAAGAACACAGGAAAAGTCTAACAAAATGCACAGTAAATAAATCAAAAAGATCTTGACCTCAGAGGGAAGGAATATAAATTTCTATATTAAGTAGGTAGAACCACAGTTCATTGTTCTTAGCAGCAAGCTTGACCTAATATTAGCATCAGTTTCTGTCATGCACCTGCTATCTGGGGTTTCAAAAGTGATCTATAAGGCAACAGAACAGCTCAACAGAGGAAATGACATATAGATTCAGGAGTATCTGAAGGTAACTGCTTGGGTTATATCCTGATTCCTGAGGATACTATTTAGCCTGTCATATCTCAGTTCCAATTCAAATATGGAGTTGGCCCTTTTGTTTAGAGAATCAGCTGGGCTACTTGGTACTCTGAAATAGGAAAAGGTGAAGGAAAAAATTGGTAAGATAAAGAACCCAATCTTCTTTGGGGGCTTAAGGCATCTTTTCAGACTCGAAGGCATTATGGAGTAGGTAATAGCACAATACACATGCCTAGGGTTCATAGGAAATTTTCTGCTGGCCAATAAATATTGTGACATCAATATCTAGACTGAATTGATATCCATGATGCTGGGTGAGATCATCAGGAGAACTGGCTCAGATAAGGTCACCCTGACACTTTAGAAATGTCATTCCAACAGAGTAAGAGAAATGAGAGTGGAAGCTGTCAGACCAGCTGGAAATATATTGCCGAAGTTCAAGCTTCAGATTTTTTAGGATAACAGATGTATCCGTGGTAATACCAAAATGTGAATCATATAGAGGAATGTAATCTCAACGAAGACACAAATATAGCAAAATGCTATAAGGGCAGTCCCATTCTTTGAATTTGTGATCTGAAAGCAAAGCAGGTGAAATTCCTTTGGAATTTATGCTACTCATTTGTATAGTTATTCTTCTATTGCTGTCATAAAGCACCATGACCAAGGTCATTCATTTTAAAAAAAAGCATCTAATTAGAGGCTTGCTTTCAGTTTTCTTGGAGGGTTAGTTCATGATCATCACTGAGGGAAGTATAGCATCAGGCATAATACTGGAATAGTAACTGAGATATCACAACTGATCTGTAAGTTACAGGCAGAGAGAGTATGACACTGGGCCTGGTGTGGGCTTTAAGACTTCAAAGCCTAACCCCAGTAACATATTTCCTCCAACCATATCACACCTCCTAATGCTTCCCAAGCAGTTCCACTAACTTGGGGCCAAGTATTCACATATATGAGCCTATGGAAGCCATTTTCATTCAAATAACCACATGACCCCAATAGGAAAACTGAGTTCCATCTTAAATCAGAACTCGCTAATTTTATTATTCCAAGGAAAAACAACTTCTTTGTTGTAGACCATCATCTCCAACTGCATATTAATTTAGCCTTCACTCTATACCTGCTATTGCCAATACGTCACACCTCCATACTGAAAAGACTTGCAGTGGTAACAAAAGAAGCTGCATGCAAGGTTTCTAGTGTTTGTGTCCTTTGGGGCATTTTTCTCTTTTCAAGTAAGTTTAGATACTTGAAAACCCATAAAAATATAATTCTCCACTTTTCATTATTCACATTGTTCAAGTTCATAATTATGATTCTTTCTTACTTGTGACCAGCATTCATACATCAAAAATATTTCATATATAGAGTGTAGGATTATAAAGTGTGTGTGTATAAATCAATAAATAAGGTACATAATAAAATATAGAATTCACCCGAAGAGATTGAAGCTCACTTTGCTTGGAACATGAGAAAATGTAAGAAAAGTAGCAAATGCATTTGGTCTGTCATATGAACTTCTTGCTGTGAGCGTCAGCCCTTATTTTCATTGAGTATTGTTGTGCATCAGTCAGCCTCCTCTAAAGTTTGGAGGCTTCCCACAAGAGGGATGCATGGAGATTGGTATCTAGAGGAACACCTTCAGGTTCTAAATTATCAGAATTCTACTGGGGCATTCTGCATGCATGTGATAGCTGTGGATGGCAGATTTCCAAAATGATTTGTTTACTCACAAGCTGGCTGTTCGGTTGAAATAGTTAGACTAGATAATAACTAGTTGTGATTCTGTCATGGTCTCTACTAGTAGTTAGTGTTGTATGCTCATCAGTGCTTTCTCATTCATACACCAGTGTCACAACCCAGTGGCTTAGAATACAGCCCTGTTTGAGGGAAAAAAAATTAAAGCATGAAGTTAAAAAGAATACATCAGCATGAGGCAAGCCTAACACATGGCTTGTGTTCATATGAGAGAGACACTGGGTGTGTGCTGATACAGAGATATAGCTACGTGAAGAGGCAGCAAGCAGAAGAAATTGGCAAGCCAAAGTGAGAGTTCTCAGAGTAAACTTATCCTGCTGAGTGGAAGCTCACAACTCTAGGCTTCAGAGTTTTGAGGAAATAAATTTCTGTTGTTTAAACCACAGAGTATGCTGTGTTTAAAAAAAAAAAAAACTAATACAGCTAGGTTGAAATTGCTCACAGCATGGGAATTCAACATAGTTATATTTCTTACATGATAGATTCTATGTGAAAATAAATGGAAATGTACCAGCACTTAAAAAAAATCAGGAGTTGGAGTAGCCATTTCTTCTGTCCTCTACTGACCAAAGCATATCACACAGCCCATGGACCTACAAGAGAAGGGGCTTTTGACTCAGTGTCTTCACATATGGAGTTGTAATGTGTGCTTTTAGGGAGAGAAGAAATTGGCAGCCACTATACTCATTTTTTTGTTTTGTTTTATTTGTTTTTGTTTTTGTTTTGATGCAGGATCTCATTATGTATCTCTATCTGCACTGGAACTCATTACGTAGTTTAGGACAACCCTCTACTCAGACATCTGTCTGTCTCTACCTCCTGAGTACTGGGATGAAAGGCATGAGCTGCCACACTTGGCAATGTTGAAGATTATCTCTAGTGCAAACACTAGCCAAGCGACACTCACACTTCTTCCAGCTCTGGGCATTGCTATGTATATCAGTCTGTCTTCACACTGATGATCACCATCATATCTCTGCCTCCTAAGCACAGGAAGTGTATAGATGTGCCACTATACACTTCAAAATCAGTTGATATTTTATTAATGGCATTGCTTTCAGGACAGTTTTGATCTTTTGTGTGTGTTCTGTATCTTATTTCTGCTGGTTTCTGATATATTTTTTAATCCACTAGATACTACTAAAGGAAGTAGTATGTCTAATCCCTAGATTACAGTCCTTTTAAGTTCTTTGCACTAAGATGGAACTCACTTTTAGAACTTAAATGACCAAGCTCTCTTTTGGAAATGTGGCATGCACTGGCACAAGTGGCAATAGCTGCCCCCGTTGAAGATTATCTCTAGTATAAACACTAATCAAGCAACACTCACACATCTCTTCAGCTCGTGGCACTGCTATAGATACCAGTCTTCTCATCCCTAACACTCCACAAAATGATTAGGTCCTCTATTTGAAACTTGTGGTATACGTTTCCTGAGACAACATTATATACCATTCATACTATTCAACTGATCTTTTTGTTATTTAAAATACACTTTTCTATCTTACATCTTAATATCAAATTATTGCCTTTTTAATTTTTGTTGACAATAAAGAAACTAATTTTAGAAGATTCTTAAATCTGTCCTACTGACTGCTGGACTTTCCCTACTTCAGTGGACACTAATGCTGTTTACTGTTGTAAAGCCCATTTTTCAGCTACAAATTCTATCAATGGCAGAATCGACTTCGATTTTTTTATCCTCGTAGCTCCTGTTTTCTCTCTCTCTCTCTCTCCTCCCCTCCCTTTCCCTTTCTTCCATTCCCCTTCCCTCCCCTCCCCTCTCCTCTCTTCTCCTCTCCTGTTTCTTTCTCTTAGTCCCTTAGTATGTACCAATCTTGGCCCAAATTTCCCCAAGAATTCTCCTAGCATAATCTCAATTTTCCCATCAAAAATTTTACAAAAGCAAGGCTTATTCTCTTTATTTTACATCCTTTCCTAGGACTCAGATTTCAGCTCTCTACAAATTGCCTGTTATCCCTAACACTCCACTAGAACTATCATTAATAAGTTATTTTTTTTCATAGCAAAGTAGGAGAGAAATGGTTGAGAAGAAAGTTTTAGATGTGAAGGGGGAATGAAAGAGGGTATTGGGCTGGAAATACTATAAACTTGATATACATGTATAAATTGTCAAGGCATCAAAAACATTAATAAAAATGTTCACCTGAAAAAGGAAAAATTCTTCCTCTTTTTTATGATAATGGAAGCTTATTACTATTTATCTAATTGGACATTTGCATAGAATAGGTATACCTCCCCGAATCATGTCTGCTCTCTTGGTTTTTATGGTGCACCTCCTTGGTTTAATGGTGCATCCCCTCTCTCACTAATCAGGAGGGTTTCAGTTTCATTCAGCTAAGTGTTTCCTTCCCTACACATATCCATCAGCACTCCTGTTAACAGACACCACACAAACTTGTTCCCAAACTATATTGCCCAATAACAATGGTACCATTTATACTCAGTGAATCCTAAGAACACCAACCCACTACTAAATGTATGAAGATTCATCTGAAAAAAGTCGTAATTTTTCCACAATTCAGATGATTGGTTTTATGACACTTCTGACAGATTCATTGTTCCTTCAGTTATCATCTAGTCTACCCATCTCCTGGCATGAACCCTTGAAGGGGTCGCTTAACTCGGACAACAAGCTTCACAGAAAGTATCTGGTTAGATGGAAAATATATTTTGTTTTGAACTTTAAAGTCAATGATAATTATAATTTTCATGCATGTTTAGCATTTCAGTAAATATTTGCCATTGGCCAGATGGATAGAAAGAAGCCCTTAAATAGTTGTAATTATGAAGGTCAGGGAAGAACATAGTAAACTGGCCTCCTATAGTAGATAGCAGCAAGATAAGAGTAAGGCACTATGGGGGGGGGAAAGATACTTAAATTTTCTGGACAGGGTGAAAGGAATGAAACAGAATCTAGGGGAGCAATGGTTGAACATACCTTGGTAGGCAGGGCACATTATAGCCATGGCAATGACCCAGGTCCAGGAAAGGAAAACGAGATCAACACACAGCAGATGGCTTAGGAAGAGAGCATCAATGAAGAAAGCAACTAGCAGCTAAAGAAGGCATTGGACTAGCATGGGATTGTGTACAAAATAGAAGTGTAGAAGTTTCTAAATGTAGAGTTTGAAATCTTTCTAGAATCCTAGCTTAAGATTAAAGATGCTTAAAGGAGTGAAACTTGGACAAATTCTGCAGATACAATAAAACACCAAAAATTACTCACAATTATTTACAGTTAATTGCCGCTTGAGGGATATGGATATGGATATTAATCGGTTGTCTATCTTCAGGAGATGGACCCACACCCATTCATTCATGGGCAACACTAAATGGACAGTGTATCTTTCTTTATTTTTAACAGAAGACTTGAAATTGAGAGGTTTGGAGAGTTGAAGGGAGATAGATGGAGTGGATATGATCATACTTCACTCTATTATTCCTTGTATAAACATGAATTTCTCAAAGAAAAAATTAACAATTTTTAAAATTACTATAATTAAAATTAAAATAGGCATAAAATGTACAATCTTTTTCAATTTTTGAGATTATAATATAATTACATCATTTCCCCTTCTCTTTCTTCCCTTCTAACTCCCCTATGTACTCCTTATTACTCTCTTTAACATTCATGATCTCTTTCTTTAATCATTGTTATTTAAATAAGAGTGTGTGTTTTTAAATACACAAATCCAACATTCTCAGTTTATATAATGTTACTCACATGTATGTTTTCAGCCTTTAGTGAGCTTTCTTCCTCTCAGAGAGACTGACTTTTCTTTTGTAAAAAATATTGTCTCAGCAGAAAATATGGCTGACCTAACTTGTTAATGTTTGGGATGAGAAAATAGTGACTCTTTTTCTTCTCCATTAAAATTCCTTTGAATGGTTCTAAATTAAAACATTCTGCAAAGTTGACCTGAACATGAAAGTATCATTTTTGTTTCTGCATAGATATATTTCCACAGCCACATCTCTATGTCCTCTAGGCCAACACAAATTCAGTTTACCATAGAAGAAAACCGTAGCTAACTGAGCCCAAATAGTGAATCTTTGATTTTAATAAAGATGAAGTTTTAAAAGTAGTGAGTCTAACAGTGGTCATCAAAGGCTTAAAGAGTCTTTAAATGAAGATGTGGAGATATTTAATTAAATTATTTATAATGACTGTTAGATAAGAAAAATATATTCCTAGAGATCTATCATACATCCAGGTGACTAAAATTAATGATGATATATTTTTGTTCTATAAAATTTGCAAAGAAAATCTGGGCATAGTGGTTCACACCTATAATCCTAGCACACAGGAGGCTGAAGCAAGATGACTGTGAGCTTAAAGGCATCCCATGAAATCATGAGACTCTATTTCAAACACTCTACAATAAATGAGCTATGGTTATAATGAGCGCTCATGACAAAAATGATAACTGGATGTGGCAATGCACTTGGTAATTACATAAAACTAATTATCTTGAAACTTATTTGAATTCAGAACATTACATTACAGATAATAAAATTACATATCTACAAATTTTAAAAATATGTGTGGTTTAAAAAGATGAGATATTTTCATCAATGTTAACCTATAAAATGTTCTAAAAGTTTTGCAAAGTTTACAGGTCTTTTTCACTTTTACTCTAAAGTTTCAAGTAGAATATCTGTAGCTATTTTGAAAAGACAAACTTGGCCTTATCTCGCATGCAAAAACACTGAGTTAATAAATCTTCAAGAGGAAAGAACTGCTACAGGGTCTTCAACTCTGCATTTGGGGACTAATCATTCTCCCTTGAATGTATTTTCCCAGATCAGTGTGCAAGAAGATCATAATAACAGTGAAGTAGACCTTGTGGCCAGACACCCACAGGGGACAAGGAAACTTGATTTCTTATCTCCTGACAACTGGAAAGGCTTTCATCCTGCCCCCAAGCTGCTCCCTCAGAGCTCCCTTTGTGAGGAACTGTCTCTGGTGTCTGTAGCTCTCTCTTGTCAGTCACAGTTCTGAAGATCAGGCAGTTAGTTTTGAAAGCATTCTCTCTACCTTCTTGGGATGGAGACAGTGGAATTTCAGTTTCAAGGCATCTTGGGAAAGGCTCTGGCTTCTACTCTGTTTTCTGACAATGGTTCTAAAAGTGTTCCCTGAGCAGAGCTCTCTACAGGTGTCAGAATAGTGTGGGTTTGGAGACAAAAGCTGGAAAGTTATTTGACTTTTCAAATTGTCCTGTGTCTCACTATTCAAATGACAAAAGTGATAAGTAACTTATGATATTGCTGTATTTTTGAAAGGAGAATGTCTTGCTATCCCAAGGTTAATCTATTTTTATTCCTTAATGTTGATGTGATTAAGTGTGTTCCACTGAACACTGCCACCACTTCATGCATTAGTTAGTCAATATTTTGCTGATGAGATCTTTGGAAATTTGAGGAGTTGACAGAGTGGGCAAGAGTATGTGTTCTGTAAACATAAGGACTGCAATTCAAAAGCCCAGCATCCAAGGAAACAAGTTGAACTTGGTTACATATGCCTCTAACCCCACCAAAGTAGTACAGAGATAGATGGATTCCACATAATTCACTGGCCAGCCAACCTAGTCAAAATGTGAGCTTCTAGATCAGTAAGAGACCTTGTCTCAAGGCTGTAAGGCTGGCTGTTTGCAGGCCTGATTAGCACCCGAGATAAGGATTCCCTGGGCTTGGAATGGAATTTGTCTATGAGGTTCCTGGTAGCCAGTGGGACCAATGACTGAATTGTTACTTAGGCCACTGAGTTTTTCTTTGGGACTTATGTTAGGCCTCTTGTGAAATCTCAGTCATTATCTGGAGCTCTACAGACCTGAAGGAAACTACAATTCATTTTCTCTATGGTATCAGGAATGACTTATAAAATGTGAATGAAAATTGGTTGTCTAATGCTTATAATTCTTTTTACCTGAATTCTTTGAATACCAAGACATAAGTAAGTGTACCACAGCTATGATGGTTAATCTTGGATCACCAGCTTAATTGGACTGAGAAGTTCCTAGGAGCTCAGTAAGACACCTTTCTACTGTGACTGAGATGGCATTTTCAGAGTTAATTTATTTAAGTGAAAAGAACTATTGTGAATGTACGTAGCACCATCCAATAGGATGAAGACCGAAGAGGAAATACACCTGGAGCAGAAAGTAGTCTTTATCCCAGTTATACTCTCTAGCTTCCTGGCTACCTTGAAGGGAGCAGCTCTGTTCTGCCATCCCTTCCCATGATGTTCTGACTCACCACACACAATGAGATGATAGACAAAAGTGAACACAGACAGTATCCTCTCCAAACATGTACCAAAATAAGCACATCCTCATTTTATTTCTTCAACTTACAGTGTGTTTATAGGAGTGTAGAACCATTGTAAGTCAAGGGACATCTGAATATACTCCTGAAATTTAGGAGCCTTCCCAAGTGCATCAATGCTTTTCTTTATTTTTTTTCATTTCCTGGAAATTATGTAATTTGGTTTTCCTTTTTAATAATTTATTTTTGTAATTTCACATATGTGTGCTTTATTTATATATCTTTTCCCACTTTCCTCCCTCTAAGACTTCCAATGTCTCTTCTACTTCCTCTCAACTTCACAATTTTTTTTTCTTTTTTTTTGGTTTTTTTCGAGACAGGGTTTCTCTGTGTAGTTTTGGTGCCTGTCTTGGATCTCACTCTCTAGACCACGCTGGCGTTGAACTCACAGAGATCCACCTGGCTCTGACTCCCGAGTGCTGGGATTAAAGGCATGCACCACCACCGCCCGGCTAAATTCACTATTTTTTTGCTTTAATTATTAGTGTTATATATATGTCCATGTAATAACTAAAGAAAATTATTGAGATTTCATGGGCATGGTTTCCCTGTCATATATAGAAGACACTATCGTATATCAGATATCCTGGTTCTCTAGTTCTGACAGTCTTTCTTCCCCCTCTTGCACAATGTTCCTGGCGCCTTAGATGTAGGGGTGTAGCTATATCCATTATCATCCTGTTATGTATCAGTAGATGTACCAGTTATCAGCCTCCCACAGTGCCAATGTTACATAGGAAGGCGCGTCCAAAACAGGTCTTTTGCATGGGTGCAGGGAATCCAAACTCATACTCATGCTAGCACAGCAAACACCCCTACCTATTGAGCAACCTGCCCAACTCCAGTCCTGCTTAATAGTGACTCAAGTCCTTCACCAAGCATTGCCCTTACTGCCTCCACTGATTCCTTTGACCCCTCAGCTTGCACTTGTGCTATGTTCCATTGTCCACCTGAAAAAGGAATCAATTCTCAGCACAGAGCTTTCTCCTCTTTTACCTTATAAAGCAGAGTAGAAATGTTACAAGCCCCTCTGGTCACATTTGGTTCCTCTATATTTTGATTACGTTTTTATTGTTGCCTTCCTTTGTGTTAGTTTGTTAGCTTACAAATGCTTTTGGTGTCTCAGGGGTACCTACTAATATTTTCCATACAGCCCAATCCCACCTCCCAGATGTGCTTTGATTCCCCCTAGCAGATTACTTCCTTTGTACATTAATGAAAAGATGAAGATGGTTTACTTCCCTTGCCTCCCTTGAATGTACATACTTATGACTGAAATATCAGAAAACACAAATGAAAGTGGTTAAAATGTCAAAAAAAAAGTGTCTAACTCCAAACAGGAAATTGGGGATAACCGTTTTCAGAAGTAGGGCACTCAACATTAGATATCATCCTCATATTTTCTATTATTCTCCACCCTAATCATTATGAGATTTGCAGTACATAGTTACCAGATATGCCACCCTCAACCCAAGCATCCTACATTTATTTAAAATACCAAGTTTAAGAGTAAATATATTTAACATGGAACAATATAATCCAGAAGAGTCATCAGCAGAGATTTACTGAAGGACTACTTGACCCGAACTTGGTCTATTTTCCATCTACAAACTACTCTCTCATAGTGAAAGGGATAGACATGCTGATTTAGTTGATCTTAGGGAAGGAAGCATCCTTTCCTAAAGGCATGCCATGTGGGCAAAATGTATAAACTTGGCTTCTACACCCTGAAGAAGGGGATAAAGAATAGCTACCATGTTTAATTCATTTCCATCATTTCTTTTATCCTCCTGTTCCTACTCCCCTGCCTCTAAAGTGCCATGTTTAGTGTCCTTCAATGTTCTAGCCTCTTCCCTTTCCAGACTAGTGTCTCCACCTCACCAACACTCTTGCTGCCCCTTGTACTATCTTTCTCTCTGCCTGCTCAGGAATCAATTCTTCTGTTTTCAGTGTCTCTTTTATCATGTCTTTCAAATGGGTTAAAATCTTCCCCACATACATAAAAAAAAAAACCACAAGAAAACCAAATCCAAACAGAAACTGCCCTTTTCTTTTCCTCATGAAATATTAAAACTGTTATCTGAACTCTGTCTTTCTTTCCTCAATACTCTGTCCTTTTGGGTTCTCTTGGCTCACTCAGACAGTTCTCCTTTCTGGCTTCCATCTGAACCACTGAAGTGAAAGCAGCACTGTTAATTTCCTTTCCAATCTAGTGTTTTGTTTTGTTTTGTTTTCCAAGCATTGTCCTCTCCTGTGAGCATTCTTATCCTGTGCCTCTAGGCCTCTGCAAATTCCACATCTATCCACCACTCACTTCACCTCCTATTGGCCAATTCTCTTTGTTCTCCATCCTGAGATCATGTATGTGGATATCTTTCACTGCATTGTAAATTAATTTGGGAGACAAACCTTATGTGTCTCATCATTCTTTCCTATCTACCATGAGGTGCAGAATACTAGTTCAGGGCTTCACTTGCTTCAAAACTCAGCTGGACCTCCTTGTCTCCTCTCTCTACAGTCTCTTTAGTACTTTGTAACCAGTCACCTTTCTACAAGTAAAATTTGACAGTCTTGTTTCCTCGTTTGAAAAGATGAATTTCTAAGGATGCCATTGAAGTTTCCTCACAGGATGACTTGAAACAATTTTGTAATCTGTCTCCTCTCTACACACAGAGATACCCATGTGAACAAAAGCACACTACCTGCATCAAAACTCACTTAAACTGAAATTCCTGGGCTGCATGTAATATCAAATTAATCAGAGTTATTTAAACTAGCCTGAGCTGGTTATGTATGCTCTCAGCATGCCTCTAAGAGGTACACTGGCTTCTAAAGCCACACCCTATGTCATTCCGACCAAGTAAAAGGTAATTCAAATAAATAGAAGTTCTACTCCTTGGATTAAAAACACTAATATTAACCTAATAATTATATATTTTCATCCATGGACACAGGAGAGGGATCCTATGTATAATCAGGTAAAGAACTACACTAAGTATAAATAGACAAGACAGACTTTTTAAAGGGGGTTTTCTGTTAGCACCTTAAGCCAACTGAAGAATAGGCAGTACTCCATCATTCCTTTGACTCCCATGAATTACCTTGATGGCATTATCGGTGATATAGGCTCTAGATGGACACCTAGCCTATTCTCCAGTTGTGCTGAGTTTATTTTATTCACCTACTTCACAGGTATCAGTTATCTGTAATGACATCCAACATCCCAATTCTTAGAAGAATCAGTGCTTTGAGACTTAACAAGTGCAGAGGTGCATTTCATGAGACCCTACCAAAGTTCTAGATCAAATTTCAGTCAGAAGAATTAAGAACTCCATAAAGACAAAAGATATTTTCTGCCTGAATTTTCATTTTAAAAATTGCTGTGTAGTTAGAGTTTTCCTGCCTGGCCCACGGTCAGGACAAATCTCTGTCACCTGTCAGTCCCACAGCAGCTCAGACCCAACCAAGTAAACACAGAGACTTATATTGCTTACAAACTGTATGGCCGTGACAGGCTTCTTGCTAACTGTCCTTATATCTTAAATTAATCCATTTGTATTAATCTATAAGTTGCCACGTGGCTTGTGGCTTACCAGCATCTTCACATGCTGGTTGTCATGGTGGTGGCTGGCAGTGTCTCTCTCTGACTCAGCCTTCCACTTCCCAGAATTCTCCTCTCTCCTTGTCCTGCCTATACTTCCTGCCTGGCCACTGGGCAATCAGTGTTTTATTTATACAGAAGGATATCCACAACATTGCTGTAATATCCACAACATTGCTGTTTCTATGTCAAAAGATAATCTATTCTATTTTGCTTATTTTCCATTCATTCTCCTTTTCTAGCTTGAATATGTTCATGTACCTTAGTGTCCGCAGATGTAAAATAAACATGGCTGAATCTGCACATGGTGACCACATAGAATAGTGAAGCAGAATATCAGCAGCACCTTGAGCAGTTGGAAAATGGTCAGAATTCTAGACTGAAGTGAGTTTCTTATGTATAGGAACAAGGCTTGAGTCTCAGTTGGTCTGTATCTTTCTCTCTTTACTTCCCCTCCCTTGGTACCCTCTCTTAACCCCCTTCCCTCTCCTTCCACCCTATATTGTTCTCTTCCCAACCCCTCACCCTACACTTCCACTGCCCTATCTCTCTCTTGAGGATTTTCCCATGGACTCAGACAGATAGGCCCATCAAATCACACTGACATTGAGATTGTCTGTGACCTGAGGTCACAGAGAAGACCTAAAATGAAAACAGAAATCAAATCAGATCTATAAAGAGATGCCAAAGGGTACAATAAAATAAAAAAACAAAAAGATGACTCCAAGCATCTCGATTTATCCACAAAATGACTTTCAGTTTCAACAATAGTTTGCTTTTGTGGTCTTTCTCCTCCAGCGACAGCAACCATGAGGAAAATTGTTTCAGGTGATGAACTTACTGCTGGGAGCTAGAGCGAAGCTAAGTGGCCCCAGTTGCCAGGATGCTGCAGTTCCTATGGTCCTTCCCGGACTCACTGTGTTCTGAGTGAGTCACGCTGAGTGCACACAGGATCATGTACCAAGCTGCACTGCTGGGGAAAGTAGCCTTCTCTGATTGCTTCCGCATGCCTGGCCTAAGCAGCACACTCATCAGCACCACAGCAGGCAGGAGCCTCTCCATGTCTGATTTAAGAGTGAGGGCTGGGTTCCAGCATGCTGCAGAGTAGGAGGATAAGAGCAATGTAAACACAGAACAACTCCTGAGATGAGCTACCACTGCTTGCCACCCCTGTGGAGCAAGGCAAACTTGGCAAGGCTTCATGCTTTAAAAATGTCTGATGAAATAAGTTCCATACAAAATTGCAAGAAAATACATTTATCACCCATTCCTGACAACAGGAGAGCAGGATATTGCCCCCTCTTACTGTCAATGGCAATGGCTGAACCTCATCCTGATATGCAATTGACAACTAGAGAAGATAAGATTTATACAGCAGGATCACAGAGAATTTATTTCATTTATGTCAGAGTTCAAGGAAAAAGAATAAATGAAGGAAGACATGGGGAATAGAGGGGAGGGGAGGGGAGGGAAGGGAAGGAAAAGGGGAGGAGGAAAGGAAGAGGAAAAGGAAGAGGAGAGGAGAGGAGAGGAGAGGAGAGGAGAGGAGAGGAGAGGAGAGGAGAGGAGAGGAGAGGAGAGGAGAGGAGAGGAGAGGAGAGGAGAGGAGGAACCAGACTCTAGCTCTTGAATTTCGTCACACTAAAATTTCCAAACTCCAGCCTATTACAGTAGCTCCATGATGGCTGATAATCTCAGCATCTCCTTGCATGAAATCAGAAGCGCTCCTCTGAGTCTGTTTGTGGGGATGTTTGCAGAGGGGATTAACAAGAGTAGGAAAACCTGTTCTGGATGTGGACAGCATCAAGCCATAAGCTAAGAGGAAGGGAAAGCAGGGAACAGGACTCTGAAGAGAGGAGCTTTGTCTTCCTCTCCTTCTAAGCTGCCAGGAGGAGGTTGCTCTGCTCCTCCTCACCGTGACAGATGAAATCCTCAGCCGAAACAAAGTTGGTCCCCTTTCAAGATGTTTATGGCAAACATTTTGTTTGTTAGAGTGGGAAAGCTAACTCAGGCTCTCAGTCCCCAGTAATTGCAGGGTATGGATGGTTGCTGGCATTGGAGTTGTCAGGCAAGTAAATCAGTGACTTTTCCACCACAAACAGTGTCCATAACAATATCACACACAGGTTGTTTTAGGTATACCGCTGCACTGCACACAGTGTACAGATTTGGTTTAACAGGTGTGTCTTCATCCCATCCACAAGCTATTTGCTGTAAATAAGAAAACATGCACACACAAGTAGCATTATACAGGCTGAAGAGGCCATATTTAGGAATATATATGTTTATACATATGCATAAATTCATGTAACAACAAATAATGAATAAAGAGGCAGTGGCTTTGAAAAAGAGAAAAGAACGGTTTGTGGGAGGGTTTGAAGGAAGAGAAGTGAGAAATGCTGTAGCTATACTATAACCATAAAAATAAAAGAAAAACACCACAAAAAATGGACCATCAGTTTCTTGTCCTAAAGCACTTACCTCTTCTGCTGTGGGTGAGAGGAGACAAGACAGAAATCAAGTGTGGTAGATAAATGACTGACAGCTGATTTAAAATCTAAGCTGAACTGGGCGGTGGTGGCACATGCCACCCAGTACTGGGGAGGCAGAGGCAGGCAGATGTCTGTGAGTTTGAGGTCTATAGAGGGAATTCCAGGTCAGCCAGGGCTACACAGAGAACCCTTGTCTCAAAAACAAACAAACAAACAAACAAACAAATAAATATTTAAAATGAATAGAACTTCTGGCAAAATGATTGGCAGGTGCAATTAGAAATGGAGATGTGTGCCTCCAAATGGTGACCCTCTTTAACCATGTCACTTTAATTAATTTACTCAATACGTGTTTGTGGATATAATTACATAAATGTAAATAATTACCTTCTTTTAAAATATGAGGATTAATACATCTATAGATACTTTCTCGGAAAAGCTGCATCCAGTTGCTAACTCTATCATACAGAAACGTTACCTTACAACCTCATTGCTGGTTTGCAATCACTGATGTATCTACTGTTCATTTTCTGTTAATGTTATGTGAATGGAAACGGCTTCAAGCATGGGTCATCACCTTCATTGCATCAAGTGTATTCCTTCACATGTTTAGTCTTGCCTGTAGAGCTTTGGATTGTCACATTCCTGATTGCATTCTGTTCTCCGCAATGACAAAATAAGACTGGCATAAACTCAGCTGGGAACACAGAGTAGTGGACTTTCAGGTGGACAGCACGGTGTTGACTCGCACATTCAACATCATCATCACAAGAAAGGAGAGGGGCGCTCCATCTCCCATGCAGAGTCCACGTCGTAGCTCTGCCTCAAGTCAGATCCACGGACAGCTAAACAGCTGATCTGTACTCCAAGGTTCCTGGAAATTCCATGTTTGGACTTGTATTTTGTATGATGTCATCAGGATACATTTGGAATCATTACATAACACATCCTTCAGAAACCTCCTGTTAACCTATGGCAGGCATTCCAGTAGGAAACTCATTACTTCCCTGGGTTTCCTCTTTTTAGCAATGCTGGGAGGGATTTCCATCAGGTCTTATTACCAGGAATGATTGTGCCTCTCTTGAGTAATGGTCTGTTTGTGCTTTTATACCACAAATATTGGGTAATGAATAGCTGGCCATATTTTCTAGAAGATATATATGTATTTTCTTTCCCCAGTTTATAAATATGTGGTCCCAAGGGTCCTACAACCTTCTAAAAAGTATCTTCAATTTTGCATTCATATAAAACATATGTAGAGACATCCCAGGGATCAGTAAAATGATTCTATAAAGGTCTACATAGCAAATATTTTAGACATTGTAGGCCACATGTGTTTCTGTTGCATCTTCTCTATTTTTTCAAATTTCAAGACTCAAGATTATAAAAACTACTCTTAACTCATGGGCCTTACAACTCAGTGTAGGCAGATTTAGCTTGCAGGCTATCACTTGCCAGCTATTTTGAAAATTGTTACATGGCTACAAGAACTTCATTGTTGTGCTGATGTTAGAATTGTTGCCCCCAAAAGACTGCTTGGATTGACAGACAGGAGCTAATGAATAAGCAAAGGCTAACATTAACGGTGAATGACATATTTGGTCTTAATGAAAATGCTCTGAAGGCCATTCTTCAAATCAAGGTCTCACAGTTTTGTTTGTTTCAAAACAAACGAACAAACAAAAAACATGGTGAGAAATTACCTAAGCCATTAGGCCCCCATGCAAATTCACAGGGATGTGGATCTGTTCGACCTGGAGTGGAATTCTGTTAATGTTCATACTGTGAAGGGCAATTACATTTCAGAAAAGCAGCATCACTCATCATGTTGGATATATGCACTTTTTTGTTATCAACCAACTTTGTATAAGTTTACTCCTATGTAACTTGGTAGTGTAACTTGTATTCACAGAAGAACATGGCAGAGTCCATAACCAAGGCCCTCGGTTCAAAACCCATTGCTGCCTTTTATAATCTTGGTGCCCTTGCTCCAGTTACTAAAAGTAAAACTAATTATTTACAAATGAAGTTCTCAGAACAAATGGTTATGTATACAAAGTTAAATAAATAATGGTGACAATAATATAAAAACACAAGGATGGGTGATCAAGAGAAAATTATACATCTAACATCTTCCCATATGTTTCTTTTGAAGCTTAGTAAAATGATAGTTACTCAGATGTTGATTATAGTGGGACTATACTCATGGTGTGGCTCAGTAGTGAAGTGCTTGCCACTCATTTATTAAGCCTTGTTTTATACACAAGCACCTCTCAACAAAATGGTCTCCATCTTATATTCCGTCTTCAGTTTTTATTTATCTCCAGTCTTATTACTAGTAATTTTAGGTATTTCCTCCCTTCAACACCGTTTTCCCTTATTATGCACACAGTCATGTACAATGTGACAAATGTATATTGAACCGTAAAATTATTTTAAGTAGCCAGACTAAAACATGATTATAACAACAGATCAGTAGGACAGTAAATGTGATAGGGTCACTTGCCAGAGCCCTAGAGTTTCTGATATGTAAGTGTGGTGAGGGGCCTGAGTATTTGCATTTCTAGTGTCCAGGTGTGTGGATGCAGTTGGTACAGTAGTTACAGTCTGAAAAGTGTTGGGTTGGAACAGCAAAAAGAAGGATAAGAAAAAGAAATATTTTCTGCCACATAAAAGAAGCAAGAAGGGATGAGGATGAAAGGAGAATTGGGGGCTAACTGCTACATTCTGAATCTGGTAGACTAACAAGATGGAGATGACAGAGAAAGAACAATTTGCCAAAGACCAGAGACTGCACGGTGATGGTGATGGTGATGAGTTATGAAGTAGGCAGGTAACAGTATTTATAGATAAGCAGTGACATGCAGATTAACAACAGAGTTTACGGTCAATGCATCAGATCAACTATATCATAGAATTCATACAGGGAATAAAAGGGATTATATGAGCCAGAAATAAATGAAGGTTCAGAATAGAACAAAACCAACAGTCATTGGCATTTTGAATAAAATAATTCTATTAATTGTTTACAATTTTACTCAAAGAGGATAATGGATGGTCTCCTTTCTCTGCTTAAACTAGAAATAAATGAGATTTAATGTGCCCATAAAGTCAGTTGTCTAATGAATCCATTCTATCACGCCATGGAAGAAAGAAAGAATTATAAGTACTGTGCTCTCACAGTGGACTCCCTTATCATAGACTGCCCTTTCTGAAGTCACCGTTTGATATTCTCAGGCACATTTGATTACCATGATGGAAGACCCAGTGGTTTAAAACCAATAAATCATTTTTCTTTTCTCTTTGTGGTTTGTGAAATATATTCTATGATCTTGCATCTATGTACCTCTGCATTAGCCTCTCCAGCAGATAGAAAAATGCTGTTACTTCCCTCCATTGAGTGAGCAGAATATAAATGCAGACAAAATCAGAAAATAGGCTTTGAGAAAAAGCCAGTGACACTTGAGCCCTTCCCAGCTTGTAACTCAGAAATTTAATTTTTATATTTATTGTAAAAGTTGGCAATGGGAAATATTGTTACACAACCAAGAGTCATTTAGGGCTAGAGGGCTTGACCTCACATCTTCAGTGTTAAAGCAACAGAGGACATCTCATGACTTAAGGGAAATGGAAAATATGAGATTGCTGTTTATTTGAAAATGTAGCATTTGCACAATGCAATAGGTTCTTAGAGTACAGATGTTGTTATAAAAGCTATTTATTGAGAAATCCAGTAT
>CABHPQ010165658.1:0-42024 GCA_902168405.1 Peromyscus aztecus | reverse complement strand
TGGCAACTTCGAAAATGTCTGTAAAGCCTACAGTTTCTCTTGGGGGCTTTGAAATTACACCACCTGTGGTCTTAAGGTTGAAGTGTGGTTCAGGGTCTGTGCACATTAGTGGACAGCACCTAGTAGCTGCAGAAGAAGACGCAGAGTCAGGAGATGAAGATGAGGAGGATGTAAAACTCTTAGGTATGTCTGGAAAACGATCTGCTCCTGGAGATGGTAACAAGGTTCTGCAGAAAAAAGTAAAACTTGACGAAGATGATGATGATAAAGATGGTGATGATGATGATGATGATGATGATGATGAAGATGAGGAGGAAGCTGAAGAAAAAGTATAGTGAAGAATTCTGTATGAGATATCCCAGCCAAAAATCAAACCAAAATGGAAAAGACTGAAAACCATCAACACCAAGATCAAAGGGTCAAGAGTCTTTCAAAAGACAGGAAAAAACTCCTAAAACACCAAAAGGACCTAGTTCTGTAGACGACATTAAGGCAAAAATGTAAGCAAGTATAGAAAAAGGTGATTTTCTTCCCAAAGTAGAAGCCAAGTTCATTAATTATGTGAAGCATTGCTTCTGGATGACTGACCAGGAGGCTATTCAAGATCTCTGGCAGTGGAGGAAGTCTCTTTAAAAAAATGGTTTAAACAGTTTGAAATATTCCATCTTACCTAATTTCTGTAACAGTTGATATTATCTGGCTGTTCTTTTTATAATGCAAAGTGAGAAGTTTCCTACTGTGTTTCATAAATGTTGCCCAGGTACCATTGCCAAGAGTGTGTTGTGTAAAATGCCCGTTTAGTTTTCAAGGATGGAACTCCACCCTTTACTTGGTTTTAAGTATGTATGGAATGTTATGATAGGACATAGTAATAGTGGTGGTCAGATGTGGAAATGCTAGGGAGAGAAATATATATGTGAAATAAACTCAGTATTTTAATAAAGTAAAAAAAAAAAAAAAAGACTCAGATTAATTGTGATAGTTTCTTTTCCCCAGTTACTAAACCTACTACCAAGGAGTTGACACACTTGGGAAATCAGAAAATCCCTGGACAATGCTTTCTTCCAGATAAATTACACAGCATTTCTTTATCTTTGGAAGAGAAAATGCCACCCTGAAAGAATACATCTCCTTAAAACACATGTGTGCTATGGGCATTAAGTTATTTTCAGATATAACATGATAAGAACTAGTAGTTTGGATTACTGATCTCTGTAATAATTCCTTCCTGAGTAACTAAAAATCCTTCACCTGAGGTAGAAAAAGGAACATTTGACTTGAATTAATGTTAAAACTCTGAGAATGAGTTCCTCCTCAGTAAGTGACACACTGACTTAGGCTTTGAAGCTGATGAAATTAAATTTCATCTCTGGCTTATGGAGAGTTTCTCGGGCATTAAACATAGAAGAAGATGCATAATTTCCTGGTAGGATGGAGAATGCATGCTTGTTTATCAACTCCACATGAAGTTAGGGTACAAACACAAATAAACTCCAAAAAAGAAACAAGTAAAAGAAACAAAACTCCTCAGAGAAAAGTAGATGAGAAATGTTGCTCTTTGTTGAAACTGGGGACAACTGCAGTTTTCTCATGCAAAACAATTAGGGTCGAATTTAAAGATGATTTGAAGATGTGATCCAAATCTCTCATTCCTGGAACAGACTAATGCGATGGAAATAAGGAAGTTCACAGAGCCTATGTGCGACAGTGTCGAAGTGTTGGGTGGGGTTCAACATGGGCGACATGGAAAAGCTCTGCTTGAAATGTGTTTCTTTATTGCAGAGTGGGTATGATCCAAGTCCGGTGGAGGAGACTGTGTACATCACATTATTTAGGTTTACTTCCACCTTGCTGTTGGGTGAACCACTCACTGTGCTTCTCTGATGCCTGACAGGACTCTGCTCCAGTCCCCTCTTCCAGCCATCTCCTTGACTCTTGGAGCTCTCCTAACTCTCTGCTCAGCCTGGGCAGTACATGACGCTTATGTCATTGTCGTGATGACTCTGCTGCTGAAGGGTTTCTTGCTATCTGCCTCCCAACAGTACATACCAATTGCAGTCAAGTTCAAAGGTCCATTTCTACCTCTACGGAACTTGGTGAGGGTTTCTCTTAGTTCTCGTATCCTCAAAGGAAAGACTTCAATTAAGATGTGAGTTTAGTTTAAGTGAGGTTTGTTTGCCAAAACAGAGGATGCGAACCGAAAAGATTGCAAGAGGGTGTTCTGAAGTGCGGGGGTAGCAGCATCAGGTTGTGGGCTGTGGATTTATGTTTCATGAATAATTCATGAATTGGGCACCATATTCATGAGGGTAAGATGACTCTTGTCCTCCCCCAAATCATGTTCTCTCCTGCCCCATCCTCTGAAAAAGCATTAAGAGTCTAAAGTACAATGTAATGATATTATAATAAGATGCTAAAACTTCAAAATTCACCTTCAGCTAGTCCTGCTGGCCAGAACCAGCTGACACTGGTTCATGTTTTGTCAGTCTTCTGATGTCCTGGGGTGGGGCCCTTGAATGGGCGTGACATGACTACAACTGTTTTTTTCTTTTTGCTTAAGTTGCTCTAAGCAAGTTCCTGGGTAGAAGACTGTTCAGTTGCCCCTGCAATGGCCCCCATGAACTCACCACCTACTCTATCGCGACAACCTTCTTCATGATGCCTCTATGTATCAGTCTTTCAAGTGTGAGAACCACATGGACATAAGACTTTCAACTTCTGAAGCATGTGTTTCTTTTCTCTAAGCAAAGTAAGAATATCTTTCAAGGTTCTGGAGTTTGTTATTATGAATCAAAGGAGTTCGTCCGTTCCCTTAGCCTTTCCAAGACCTCTAATGTGATAAACATAACCCCTAATCTTAAAATCCTACTGCAGCTCCAATGGCTTGAAATCTTTCCCAAACATGTAATTGCCTTATGTAGATTGCCTTGTCTTTTCTAAATATTGTTATATGTCATTATAACATTTAGCCAAAGTTATGGAGCAGAATTCTTTTGTAATTCCTCTCGCTCAAATCTTTATTTTGCTTGTGATTCTTTTTGTGTGTTATTAATAATGTATAATAGAATCATAGCATATAAAATAATGATGCTGGCGAGGTGGCTCTGCATGGAAGAAGGTTTGCAGTGCAAGCCTGGTGACCTGAGTTCAAACCCTGTAACCCATGTAGAGGTGGATGAAGAGAACCAACTGTACAAAATTGTCCTCTGACCTCCACATCTGCACCACGGCATGTGCACACAGTAACACCTAAAAAATTGACTAAATAATACATAACACAAGCTTTTCATCATGTTCCCTAAGATTTCCTGCTATGTCACTGACTTCCAGATTGTTGTACATACATTTATGATCTCATATATTTGACAAATTAAATGTTTCTTGGACATGAAACTAAGAATGATACTGAGAGTCAAGAGGGCCCGTGGCAACCACTCAGTTTTAAAGGTTATCTCCTAAGGCATTTGCCTGCTTGATTTTCAAGGACATTTCAAAATTGTACCACTGAAACTTTGAAATTTATGTTTACTATCCTATCTACAATGTATATCTAAATGGAGCTCCCTGTAACATTGTCCCATATGCATTTATCTTATATATATATCCCCCTTCTTCTACCCTCAAATCGAAACGTTCTGATCCGCCCCTGTAAGAACGGATTTTGTGAAACAGTCCCCTGGGACTACCCAAGGCCGCCTGCCGCACTCCTCTGACATGGTCACTCTTCTTCCCATGTTTTAGATGGGAAACTGGACAGTCAGATTGCTCAGTTTGCATTGCAAAAACAGTGTTAGCCCCGGATTCTGAACTCGGGTCTGGTTTCAAATAATTGCTTCTAACTCAGTGGTTCTCAACCTTCCTAAAGCTGCGACCCTTGAACACCCTCATGTTGTGGTGACCACCAACCATAAAATTATTTTCGTTGCTACTTTATAACTGTGATTTTGTTACTGTTGTGAACTGTAATGTAAGTATTTGATATGCAGGATGTCCCACATTCAACCCCCAACGGGGTTGTGACCCACATGATGAGAACTACTGTTCTAACTGCTTAACAGAGTAAAAAAAGACATGTCATTTTAGTCCTGACACAGTCCACCAGCACCATTAAATCTTTCCCCTGTGGTCTCCATCCATTAACTGCGACTTTCAGTCTTTCCTCCTCCAGGCACACAGTCCCAGCCACTGCTGTTTGACTCAGTTTCCCTTTTATCATCTTCTTTGTCCTTATCTACAGACTGTAGCTTGCCCATCACTCTCCACCCTTTCTTTCGTTGACTTCATTCCCCAACTTCCACCTGTATCATAATTTTAGTGATTTGTGACATTTTTCCCTTTTGAGTTTATTTGAAATGTCTCCATTATCTCCTAATGCATCTACAAATAACTTACCGGTAAGAATTACACCACGGATGTCTTTTTGCTCTCTCAGTGTATTATTTTGATGCTGAACATGGCATAAAAGCTTAATTCCCACTGGCCAAATTCCTCTGGAAAATTGATGCAAAAATTACTGGAAGAGTCGCAAGCATGGTGCAAACATAGGCCGTCCACACTCCTGAATTTCAGTCTGTATCTTTCTTATCCAAAGGAATCTTATGTGATTATTTGTTGTTAGAGTTCAATTAGGTTTCCCCAAACACACAATCATTATTTATAATGTAATAATATAGCCCTATAAGCTGAGTCTATATGTCTGAAGCCTCTCAAGAGTTTTGGGCACCCATTTCCTCTAAACAGAAACATCCACTCCTGGAGAAAGTAGCCAGGATCATAAGACCCAGAAAGAAAGAGAGAGAGAGAGAGAGAGAGAGAGAGAGAGAGAGAGAGAGAGAATAAAGGAAGGGAGGGAGGGAGGAAGGAAAGAAGGAAGGAAGGAAGGAAGGAAAGAAGGAAGGAAGGAAGGAAGGAAGGAAGGAAGGAAGGAAGGAAGGAAGGAAGGAAGGAAGGAAGGAAAAGAAAGAAGAAAGAAAACCCCTGAATCTTGAAAGTCTCAGAATTTACAAGATTAAGAAGACCCTCGCCCCAAGGTTATACAAATAGTAACAATCTCTGGGGAGTGGAGAGTGTTCTAACGACTGAACTGCCTGCAAATCACACAGGGAGCTCTAGGCTGCAGCATTCCTGAGTCACCACCTGTGCTGGTTTGGGCTTTTCTGTAATGCAGCTACCTTGGAGTCTTCCAGGCTCCTGCCTAATCCCTCATTCAAGCTCTGTACATAAACCCAATCAACCCATTGGCTTGCCAAATTGAACTCTCTTGGAATTTTTACTGGGTTCTGACCTTGATAGATTATGTGGGATTAGTAGACATTTGTTTGCATCTGACCAAGGAAATGCATACAACATAGAGTCAGAGTCCTTGAGTACAATGATCAATACAGCCTATTAAATATCCATAAATTGCTGGCTGTTATCATAGTAAAACTCCACAAAATTCAAATGAGTTGAGAATGATTTGATCGTTTGCTATAAGTCATCTCTAGTCCCTGAACAAGTGATGGAAGGAACTACCTTACTTGATACAAACACTGAAGATCAATGAGACATGGGGATTTGTGTAAATCTTCCCCAATAATACAGAAGTCTTTATCAGAAGTCAGCGAGCTCTGATTTCAAAGCCTCTGATTTTTCTTTTTCTTAGTACTATGCAACTTTGGACCAATATTAGACAGTGTCACATAGTTAATAGGTACTTTTTGTGGTTCAAGTGAGTAAGGTTTTCCTTCCTGCTCATGGCCTTCCTGTTCAGACAATTGGCTCCAATGATTTGGACGGGTTGATAGTAATGTCTTCCATTGACAATGAAGAAACTGAGTAATCATGCTGTGGTCAGAGATCTGTTCACGAATGTGATTCATAACCTGAGAGTGAACACTGAAAATTGAGTTTGGTAAGATAGTAATGTCGGGACCTGGTGTGCCCCTAGTGTTCGTACTTGAAGCAGATCTCACACACACTTGCACCAGAGTTTAACATTACAATGTGAGCTGAAGCTCAACTCAAAGACCTGTGAGCCAAATAATGTGTTTTACGTATACTTGTTGGGATTCCACCGCGCTCCAGCTGTATGACCACACTTGCGCAGTTCAGAAGCTAGGCAAGGGGTCTTGTGTCTTACGTTATCAGGTGTGCATGAGGTGGTCACGCATTTCTGAGCATGCGTGGCGTAGCTCCGTGAGCCCACCTGCGCCTCAAAGAGTTGGACACAGACCACACACCCCCTCTCTCTGTTCTGTTCTCTCTTCCCCCCACCATCTTTCTCTCTCTCTTTCTGCAACATTTTCGGGTTCCAGGGACTGGACATGGAATCAACTAGGACATTATTTCTCCCTTCAAAAATGATACATTAAGAATTTGTGTTCATGTGTGTTCACAGGTGTACTTGTGTGTACACGCCTGCCTATGGAAGTCACAGGAACTTCTTGCCTGTTACTCTTCATATGCCATTCACCATGAGTTTTTGAGATAGGATCTGCCACTGGCCCATAACTCACCAAGTAGGCTAGGCTAACTGGCCAGGAAGTGACAGGGATCCACTTATCTCTGCCGTCTCAGGGCTACGTTTACAAATGCTTACTACCACACATGGTCTTAAAACTTTTTTCTAGTGTTTATTTAGAGCCAGAACACAAACCACAGCATGTATGTGGAAGTCAGAGGTCACCTTGCAGGGGATGGTTCTCTCCTTGCACCTGGTGAGTCCTGTAGATAAAACTCAGGACTTGGGCTATCAGGTTCGGTTATCAGGTTTGGCAGCAAGTGCCTTTACTACTGAGACCCTGCCAGCTCCAATGTTGGTGTTTGTTTGTTTGAGTGATTTAAAGTGGTTCTTGGAAATGAAACTCAATCCTCATGCCTACCAGGCAAACACTTTACTGATGGAGCTATCTATCCAGCCTGATGCATTAATAATGTTGCCTAAGAGACAGCCAACATACACTCTCGAAAACACTTTGAGAATGCCAACTTCTGAACCTTAGACACTAAATATGTTTTAGAAGATAGCAAAAACTTTTATATTATTTGTTAGGATATAGTAAGTTAAGATAGATATTCTATTGTTTATTCTTCAACCAATACCCAAATACATTTGAGATAATATATAAATAGATCCCTCACATTGAAAATCCTCAAATCCACTTTCAAAGGGTTTAATAATAATTGCTGAATTCCAGGGAATCTTTTTCTGAAAACAGAGTAGTAGAGTAGTGCCAACTCACGTATAATGCTTAGACCCACACTGAAAAATCCAACCCTACTAGAATATAGACTTTCAGCTAACAACACTATCAATCCTTAAATATGTGTGGTATGCTACAGATATTGAAATAGAAACACTTATAAAGTCCATTTTTGTCAGGAGAGCATATGGCCAATGAAGAAATTACTGAGAGGTATGAAGAGTGGATAGATACAAGGCTAGGGATGTGGTTCTGTTGCTAATATGATTGTCTAGCAGGCATGGATGCCTGAGTTCGATACCTAGCACTGAATAGACTGTAGTGTCATGAAGGCTTATAATCACAGCTTTCTGAAGTTGGAGGTAGATGATCAGGCGTTCAAAGTCATCTTTGGCTACATATTGAGAGAACCAGTGCCAAGACAACAACAAAAACAAACAAACAAAAACTCAGTTAAAAAATATGGGTAGATATAATCTAAATGCTTTTGATGCAGAATCAGGAAGTCTGCCCAGTGTGGAGAGAAGGCACACAATTCAGTGCCCCCATCCTGTTCTCCAAAGACTCCTTTATACATATTAATCCTCAATTCAATGCAGAATACAGAAGACCTACAGCTCATAAGTTTTCCTTATCACTCTATAACCAAGAAGTCAGAGTTTTGGTTGCTGTGTACACAGGTGTTGAATGGGTGTGTGCATTATTGAATCAATGAGCAGTGAGTGACACATAGTATCAGGCACTAGTGTTAGAACCTAGAATCTCTGAGTTCTTTTTCTTTTCTTTTTTCTCTGTTCATGTCTTTCCCTGATCCACCCATCCTTTATCTGAAAGACCACTCCACATCACTTGGCATATATAACACATATGAAATTACATGCAGGTAGGCATCATTGGTTATAGCAATCATTTGATTGAAACCTTGTTTGCTTTTTACCATTCTTAATAATGAAGGTAGATACTTGAAGTGTCACAGAGACTTGAAACCTAAACTCTTTGTTGACAGAAATTTCTAATATTGATCTTTTATATCTCTCCTCCTGATAAGTATAGTGTTCACCCCTCATCAAGGAAGCCTCTCTCTGCAGCAGACAGAGACCATCACAGAAAGCCAAAACTGGTCAAAATACAGAGATCAACTGGTCATGGGGTGCCCAACCCCAACAGATAACCTCCACAACACAACTCTTCTACCTAAGGTTCAGGAAACATTAAAGAAGTCGGGGGAGGTGGCTGCAAAACCAAGAGGGTTTCTGTGAGACTGTGTCTACTAGAAATAACAGGGAAGCTACGACAATATGGCTGTTGTACAAGTTGAGTCTGAACAAGACTCAAACAGTGACAACACTTACAGACATGCTAACACGGAAGGGGGCTGTGTCAAGGCACTCCACCCCTAGAGAAAGAATTACAGGCAACTCAGAACTGCTGAGAAGGAGAAGTAGCCTTCCCCAGGGATTAGCCCTCAGATTCACTCTACAACACCAAATGGTCAGCCCTAAAATCATGGACATACAAAAAATGTTAAACAGACTCAGCAAGTTATATGTATATACTTATGTGCATAAATGTAATAAAAATAATCAAAGGAGAAGAGGCCATGGCTTTAAGAAGGGGTGAGGGGGGCATTGGCCAGAGAGGGAGGACACAGGAGGCTTGGAGGAGAAAAGGGAAGGCAGAAATGAGGTCATTATACTTTAATTAAAAATTTTAAATTATTATTATTATTATTATTATTATTATTATTATTTGGTTTTTCGAGACAAGGTTTCTCTGTGTAGCTTTGCACCTTTCCTGGAACTCACTTTGGAGACCAGGCTGGCCTCGAATTCACAGAGATCCGCCTGCCTCTGCCTCCCGAGTGCTGGGATTAAAGGCGTGCTCCACCACCGCCCAGCAAATTTTAAATTATTAAGAAAAATAAAAATACTTATCTATCTGCCTGAAAATAACTTGACTAACAGCCCTGTTTCACCTCAAGGCCTTTCCTAACCCCGGGGCTTATTTTCTAAGCCATACAGGGATGTTAGCCTCATTTCTGCATTTCCTGGTGGGGAAAACAGAAGCATGAGAGTAAAGTGACTTGCTTGTTCCACTAACATAAGGAAGAAGACAAGGCTGCCCACTCTCTCCGTAGCTATTCAGTATAGTAACTGAAGTTCCAACTAGAGCAATAAGACAACAAAAGGAGATCAGGGAATACAAATTGGAAAGAAAGAAGTCAAAGTATTGATATTTGCAGATGATATGATAGTATACATAAGCAACCCCAAAATTTTACCAGGGAACTCCTACAGCTGATAAACACCTTTAGTGAAATGGTTGGATACAGGATTGAGGGGATCCCTGCAGATGTCACACAGGGAAGCAAACCCCATGAAGAGATGCGAATGAAAACCTGTTGCAGATTGACCTGTCAGCCTGGATCAGACTTCAGGGAATCTAATGACAGGTGGTTTATTCCCAATGTATTTAAGCCCACTACAACTTAAAAAAAAAGTTTCCTGGTGTAATACAATCCCCGGTGCACAAAGAAGCATAAATACATTGAAATTCAACACAGGGTACATGCCATTTTATTGAGAGCTGCTGGTAGCAAAAGTCCTTGGGAGTATATAACAGTGACAACTAGAGTTCAAAAGGTCAACTTATCAAAACTAAGGGTTCTGTTAGAGAAAACCATCACACAAGGCCTTTAGAATGAATTGGCTGTCTCTTGTTGTAAACTTCTTGTAGAATAACAGCTATGATTCTCCCCATTTACTATGCATTTCCATGTTATGTGTACATGTAATCTCACGATTAGGTCTCAGTCTTGGGTACAATTTTCCCTATACATTTGGGGTAATTGGATACCTGTCCCTAGCTGTGTTTATTTTTTCATTAACATAAATCTGGCCAGGGCCATTTTCCAGACAAAAGTATTCAGCAAAGATACCTTTTTCCAAGGACAAATGCAGAGAAATAAACATTAGCTCATCTCACCCACAGATAGAGAAAAGAACCACTAACAATTAAATTCTCAACTCCTTACATTCCCCCTGGGTTATTTACACAAGACCCCAATTTAAGAGATTTACTGCTCACATTCCTGGGATGATGTTTTAGCCACTTGCTAGTTACTGAGTTAAGGTAGTTACTTCCCACTGACCCAAGGAGATTACCTTCAAGGCCAGGCAGGTGATAGGTGTCAAGCTTCTTTCTTGTGCAAATTAAGTTGTAGTTCCTCCTCAGCCAGGTGCTATTCCTAGATTCCCTAATTGATCTTAGCCTTTAGTTGACCCTAACAGAGAACTCCCCTTTAGTCACTCCTTTTTTGGGATGTAATTAGAAGCTGACATTTATTGCTTTATGTGTGGACCCTTATCACCTCTCTCTGTGACTCTGAAAACTTCAAGCCTCTAACTGCTTTGCCAAAGAATTACTGTCTGTGTACATATACTGGTCCCCTAACAGCTTGGGGAGAATTGATTGAGAAGAACAAAGATGAGGACAGAGATGGAAAGAACTAGGTAGACATGAGAGAACAGCAGAAGGGACTGAGAGCAGGAGGGATTGAGAGGAGCTAAGTATGAGAACGGAAAAGAAACTGTGTAGATAGAATTTACTTAGAAGAATAAAATGAATGGACTAACGAACTCAGTGTGCTTAGATTCATTGAATATTCCTCAGATTAGTATCCTTAGCCACTCATAGCATCTATTCTAGACCCTGATAGAAATATCCTCAAGGCAAGCACTTGGGGGGAATTCGGTATCATTCCCTCCATGAAGATAGGTTCTAGAGATAGGCTACCTGTACTAGTTTAAGGGCCTGAGGGTCTGTCCTGGTCTCTGTCATACAGATAAGCATAGAGAGCATTCTGACTGTTAGTCATCTGTGGTCCTGGTTGTGGGAGCTTGGGGGAGCCTCTGGCTATCAGGGTCATTTAGATTACTAGTTACCTCCAGTCCTGGTTGTGAGAGCTTGATATGACCTGGCCCAACAGATAACTCGGATCACTTCCAATCCTCAGCTTTCTGGATGGAAGAGCAGGTTTTTTATCTTTCCCATTGGAAAGACAACCCTGTATCTTTAATATTCCTGGTTTCTCTGGAGATCTGTGGGTGCAAGGACATTCATGCTATGCTCCCAACGTCCCTCTTTTCTAATTTTTTAAAGAAAAAAATAGTGACTGTAACAGAGGCCATGGTTGAATGCATTGCCTCTATAGCTAGTTTAATTAATATAGGAAAGCATAAGAGAGTTTTAAGAATAGGTAACAGAGGACCAAGGAAAGGCAAAAGCAACCTTCAATTCATCCATCTCCTGATTAATTTCTGCTAATATTTTTGCTATGAGCAAATGGGTGTGATTTGACGTATTCCACATAAACCCATATACACAATCCTTAGCATGGCAAACAATATCATGTATCTCCTATCACAGATATGTTTTTTTTATCTCCCTTGACAAAGGCATTTGGATTCTGCATTGACAATAATTAACATTCACTACAGTCATTAAATGTAACAGTATCATTTTACAGTTAGTACTATGTGTTCTTGTTGTTTTCCCAAAGTCTCAGCTTTTTGAGTTAAAGTCCTGGTGTTTCCACAAGTTATTGGCTTACTCTCCCTCTTGGGACATCTCCTCCTGATGGATTTGTCATCTGCCTTCAGATGTTTCATCATCTGGTGGTCTCTGGATGTCCTGGTCGGATTCATCAGATCAGGAGCCAGCTGGGACTTTGTTCATTTTCTGAAAAGACTCACACATAACCTCACCTCAATGTAAGAACAACGTCTTTCTGTATGCTGTGAATATGTGTTGCTGCCATTGGTTAATAAAAAAGCTTCTTTGACCTATGGTAATGCAGGAGACAGCCAGGCAGGAAATCTAAGAGAGATATAGGGAGAAGAAAGGCAGAGATGGAGGAAACACTGCAAGCTGCTAGGGGAGAAAGATGTAATAGAACAAAGGTAAAGCCATGAGACACATGGAGATACATAGAATTAATAGAAATGGATTCATTCAAGATGTTAAAGCTAACTAGCAATAAGCCTGAACTGTAGACCAAACAGTTTGTAATTAATATTAAGCCTCTGAGTGATTATTTTATAAAAATGGCTACAGCCCAGGCAGGACCAGGTGGGGCTGAGAAACTTCAGAATGCATCGGGCTGTTTCTATTTATTGAGCATTTATTTGAAGTTGTGTCTCCTTTAGGGCAAATGTGTCTGGGTAGCAGAAAAAACATTATCTTTTAAAATGAAAAACTTTAAAAATTTTAAAGTTGACATAGGTAAATACTATAATAGTGCTTTAGGCTTTAGGCCCAGGGGCACAACCCATACCCCCATACCCCCATATCCCCACCCACCGCAGCCCCAGTTGTGGGTCAGCAGGCAGCACTTCTGCAGGCAGGCCTGACTACCACCACCCCCTACCAAACCCTGTAACCAACAAGCCCCACCCCACTGCCTAAACCCATCCATCCACTGAGACTACAACTGCTCCCTAAGACACAGACTCTGTCAGCTCTGATTGAACCAAGAGCTCCGATACGACCAAGAGTGGCTCCCTGAGACACTGACACCATTTGTACCAATTGGAGGAAGAGATGGGTAGACACCAGTGCAAGAATACATTCAACAACATAAAGAGCAACATGGTACCACCAGAACCTAGTGGTTCTACATCAGCAAGACCTGAACATCCCAATGTAGATGAAACAGAAGAAAACGACCTTAAAAATGACTTTAAGAAGATGATAGAGGTCTTTAAAGAGGAAATGAAAAATTCCCTTTAAAAATTGAGGAAAAGACAAACAAAATATTGGAAGAAATCAATAAATCCCTTAAAGAAAGTCAAGAAAAAGCAATCAAACAGGTGAAGGAAACAGTTCAAGACTTGAAAACTGAAATAGAGGCAATAAAGAAGACACAAACCGAAGGAAGGCTGGAAATGGAAAATCTGAGTAAACGAACAGGAACTACAGATGCGAGCATAACCAACAGAATGCAAGAGATGAAAGAGAGAATATCTGGTGTTGAAGATATGATAGAGGAAATAGATTCATCAGTGAAAGAAAACACTAAAGCCAACGAAGTCATAACACAAAGCATCCAGGAAATCTGGGACACCATGAAAAAACAAAAACCTAGGAATAATAGAGATAGAAGAAGGAGAATATCAGCTCAAAGGCACAAAGAATATATTCAACAAAATCATAACTTTTCCATACTAAAGAAGGAAAAAGATAACTTTTCCATACTAAAGAAGGAAATGCCTATGAAGATACAAGAAGCTTACAGAACACCAAACAGACTGGTACCCCCCAAAAAGTCCCCTTGCCACATAATTATCAAACACTAAATGTACAGAATAAAGAAAAAATATAAAGAGCTGAAAAGGAAGAAGACCAAGTAACATATAAAGGCAGGCCCATCAGAATAACACCTGACTTCTAAATGGAGACTCTGAAAGCCAGAAAGCCCTGGACAGATGCTATGCAGAATTTAAGAGACCATGGATGCCAACCAAGACTATTGTACCCAACAAAACTTTCAATCACCATAGATGGAGTAAACAAGATATTTCATGATAAAATCAGTTTAAACAACACCTATTCACAAATCCAGCCCTACAGAAAGCACTAGAAAGAAAAATCCAACCTAAGGAAGTTAGATGCACCCATGAAAACACAGGCAATAAATAATCCCACACCAATAAATCCCAAAGAAGAGAAACACACACACACTACCACCAAAAAATAAGAGGAATTTACAATCACTGGTCATTAATATCCTTTAATATCAATGGACTCAATTCACCTATAAAAAGACACAGGCTAACAGAATGGATACAAAAACAGGATCCATCCTTCTGATGCATACAAGAAATACACCTCAACCTCAAAGACAGACACTACCTCAGAGTAAAGGACTGGTAAAAATCTTCCAGTCAAATGAACTTAAGAACCAAGCTGAAGTAGCTATGTTAATATCTAACAAAATAGACTTCAAACTAAAAATTAATCAAAAGAGATCGAGAAGGACATTACATATTCATCACAGGAAAAGTCTATCAAGATGAAGTCTCAATTCTGAACATTTATGCCCCAAATACAATGGCACTCATATATGTAAAAGAAACATTATTAAAGCTAAAATCGCACACCAAACCCCACATACTAATAGTGAGAGACTTCAACACCTCACTCTCAACAATGGACAGGTCTGCCAGACAGAAACTTAACAGAGAAATAAGGGATCTAACACACATTATGACTCAAATGGACTTAATAGACATCTACAGAACATTCCACCCTAACACAAGAGAATGTACCTTCTCCTCAACACTCCATGGAACCTTCTCTAAAATTGACCATATACTCAGTCACAAAGCAAATCTCAACATACACAAAAAATTGGAATAACCTTCTGTATTTTATCCGACCACCATGCCTTAAAGTTAGAATTCAACAACACAAATTACAGAAAGCCTCCAATTCATGGATACTGAATAATGCTCAACTGAATCACCACTGGGTCATAGAAGAAATAAAGAAAGAAATTAAAGACTTCTTAGAATTCAATGAAAATGAATGTATAATATACACAAACTTATGGGACACTATGAAAGCAGTCCTAAGAGGAAAGTTCATAGCTCTAAATGCCTACATTTTTGAAGAAATCTCACACTAGTGACTTAATAGCACACCTGAAAACTCTAGAAGAAAAAGACACAAAATCACACAGGAGGAGTAGAATCCAGTAAATAATCAAATTGAGGACTGAAATCAATAAAATAGAAACAAAGGGAACAGTACAAAGAATCAATGAAACAAAGAGTTGGTTCTTTGAGAAAAATCAACAAAATAAGCCCTTAGCCAAACTAACCAAAGGCAGAGAGAGAGCATCCAAATTAATAAAATCAAAAATAAAAAGGGAGACATAACAACTGACAATGAGGAAATCCAGAGAATCATCAGGCCATACTTCAAAAACTTGTACTCTACAAAATTGTAAAATCTAAAAGAAATGGACAATTTTCTGGATAGGTACCATATACCCAAATTAAACCAAGACAAGATAAACAATTTAAGTTGACCTATAACTCCTATAGAAATAGAAGCAGTCATTAAAAGTCTCCCAACCAAAAAAAGCCCAGGGCCAGATGGTTTCAGTGCAGAATCCTACCAGAATTTCAAAGAAGAGCTAGTATCAATACTCCTCAAATTGTTCCACACAATAGAAACAAAAGGAACATTGCCAAAGTCTTTCTATGAGACAACAAAAGGAGATCAAGGGGATACAAATTGGAAAGGAAGAAGTCAAACTTTCACTATTTGCAGATGATAGGATAGTCTATATAAGTGACCCCAAAAATTCTACAAGGAAACTCCTACAACTTCTAAACACCTTCAGTAATACAGCAGGATACAAGATTAACTAAAAAAAATTCAGTAGCCCTCTTATACACAAATGATAAATGGGCAGAGAAAGAATCAGGGAAATATCACTCTTTACAATAGCCACAAATAATACAAAATACCTTGGGGTAACTTTAACTAAACAAATGAAAGACTTGTATGATAAGAACTTTAAGTCTCTGAAGAAAGAAATTGAAGAAGATATCAGAAAATGGAAAGATCTTCCATGCTCATGGATAGGTAGAACAAACATAACAAAAATGGCAATCTTACCAAAAGCAATCTACAGATTCAATGCAATCCCCATCAAAATCCCAACATAATTCTTCACAGACCTGGAAGGAACAATACTCAACTTTGTATGGAAAAACAAAAAACCCAGGATATCTAAAACAATCCTTTACAATAAAGCAACTTCTGGAGGCATCACCATCCCTAACTTCAAGCTCTACTATAGAGCTATAGTAATAAAAACAGCTTGGTATTGGCATAAAAACAACATGTGGACAAATGGAATTGAATTGAACATCCTGACATTAATCCACACATCTATGAACACCTGATTTTTGACAAAGAAGCAAAGACTTTACAGTGGAAAAAAGAAAGCATCTCCAACAAATGGTGCTGGCAGAACTGGAAGTTGACATGCAGAAGATTGCAAATAGATCCATATCTACTGCCAAGCGCAAAACTCAAGTCCAAGTGGATCAAAGACCTCAACATAGATCCAGTTACTCTGAACCTGATAGAAGAGAAAGTAGGAAGTAGTCTTGAACGTATTGGCACAGGAGATCACCTCCTAAATATGACACCAGTAGTACATACACTGAGAGCAACAATTAATAAATGGGACCTCCTGAAACTGAGAAGCTTCTGTAAGGCAAAGGGCATGGTAAATAAGATAAAATGGCAGCCTACAGAATGCGAAAAGATCTTTACCAACCTCTCATCTGACAGAGGGCTGATCTCCAAAATATATAAAGAACTCATGAAACTAGACAACAAAATACCAAACAATCCAATTTAAAAAAAATGAGCTACAGAGCTAACCAGTGAATTCTCAACAGAAGAATCTCAAATAGCCAAAAGACATTTAAGGAATTGCTCAACATCCTTAGTCATCAGGGAAATGCAAATCAAAACGACTCTGAGATACCATCTTACACCTGTCAGAATGGTTAAGATAAAAAACACTAAAGACAGTTTTCTATAGCTGGAGAGTTTTCTCTCTGGGTCCCGCCAAGTCCCAGCAGTCTGACAGCCCACTTATAAAATAAACACACAGCTGCTTATATTATTTAAACTGTTTGGCCTAATGGCTCAGACTTCTAGCTATCTAGCTCTTACATCTTAAATTAATCCATATCTATAAATCTATACTTTGCCACGTGGCTTGTCGCTTACCAACATCTTCACATGCTACTTGTCATGGTGACAGCTGGCCTCAATTCTCCTCTCTGTTAGTCCTGCCTATACTTCTTGCCTGGCTACTGGCCAATCAGTGTTTTATTTATTGACCAATCAGAGCAACACATTTGACATACAGACCATCCCACAGCAGACTTCTCAGAAAATTGGGAATCAATCTACCTCAAGACTCAATGATACCACTCTTGGGCATGTACCCAAGGGATGCTCAATCATACCACAAGGACATTTGCTCAACTATGTTCATATCAGCATTATTCATAATGGCCAGAACCTGGAAAAAACCTAGATGCCCCTCAACTGAAAAATGGATAAAGAACATGTGTTACATTTACACAATGGCGTATTGCTCAGCTGTAAAAAACAATGACATCGTGAAATTTGCAGGCAAATGGATGGAACTAGAAAATATCATCCTGAGAGAGGTAACCCAGACTCAGAAGGACAAACATGGCATGTACTCACTCATAAGTGGATACTAGATGTAAAGCCAAGGATAACCAGACTATAATCCAGAACTCCAGAGAAGCTAGCTAACAAGGAAGACCCAAAGAGGGATGCATGGATTGCCCTGGGAAGGGGAAATAGATGAGATCTCCATAAGTAAACTGGGAATGAGGGGTGGGCAATGGAGGGTAGGTGATAGGGGATGAGAAAATAAGGGAACAGGATGGTCAAGCTGGAACAGGGATGGAGTGAGAGAGCAATGAAAGAGATACCATGATAGAGGGAGATATCATGGGGATAGAGAGAAACCTAGTGCTAGGGAAGTTGCCATGAATCCCCAAGGATGACCCCAGCTTGGACTACTAGAAATACCGGAGAGGGTGCCTGAACTAAACTGGCTTACCCTCGTGATCAGACTGGTGAATACCTTAACTGTCATCTCAGAGCTTTTTTCCAATGACTGATGGAAGCAGATGCAGAGATCAACAACCAAACACCAGGCAGAGCTCCAGAAGTCCAGTAAGAGAGAGAGAAGAGGGATTCTATGAGCAAGTGCATTAGAATCATGATGGGGAAACATGCAGAGATGATCAAACCAAACTAGTGGGAGCTCATGAAAGTTGGATCAATGGCTGTGGAGCCTGCATGGGAATGGACTAGGCCCTCTGAATTTCTAGACAGTTGTGTAACTTGATTTGCTTGGGGGCCCCCGTGGCGGTAGGATCAGAATCCATCCCTGGTGCATGAGGGGGCTTTTTGGAGCCCACTACTTATGATGGGACACCCTGTGCAGACTTGAGGCAGGGGGTGAGCTTGGACTTGCCTCTACTGGATGTGCCTCCCCATGGGAGGCCTTGCCTTCTTGTGGGGAGAAGTAGGGAGTAGTTTGGGAGGGGGAGGCTGGGCGGGTGGGAGGAGGGAAGAGGGGGATCTTTGACTGATATGTAAAATGGATAAGAAAATTTTCTTAATAAGAAGTAAAAGAAGATACAGATAATCAGCAAAGGATTCACTAGGACTACAGAATTTTATAGGTGACTCCCTTTGCCAATAACAACCACAGCTGTTCCTGGCTTTCCTCCTAGGCTGGTTTTCCTGACAGTGTTTTCTAGAGATGAAGGTGCCAGCAGTTAGCTTTAATGTCATGTTTCAATAAGATTGGATTTATTTATTCATTGTTATTATTTTAAAAGCAAGGAATCTAAGCTGAAGGAGTGCCTTAAGACTTTTTCCCACTTTTGTCCCCTTTCCATTTCTAGCTCCAAACGATTTACATCCCATCCATTCCAACTTTTTGTTAATTAGACTCCATGTACCTCATTCCAAATATTTCCTTCCACTATATTCTTTCTACATTCACACTCCTTATTTAATACTCTTTTTCTCTGAAGCTAGGTCACTTCCCAGTCTTAGTGCATCTCTGTCCTTCATGTGCTAATGTATGTATGAGGTCAGTTAATGTGTTCCTCAGTCTTCTTTAAAGGAACCCATTTCTGATGGGAATGCAAACTGGAGTTGCAAAGCTATCCATGAAGACTATAAGACTCTGATTCCTCTTAGTCCATTCAATAAACTATCATCCAAATTTAAATAAACAGCAGAGTCAGTTAAAATATTCAATGGCTGAGAAACATCTAATAAAAGCTGACAGATTACAGCGAGTTTAGACTTTTGAGCTGCATAGCCCAGAGTGGTTACAATCCCTTTCGTGGAGCATATGGAATTTGTGTGTAGACATGCTCTTTGTCCTCTTCAAGAGCCATCTATAGAAGCATTAAAAGCAATCTCTATTGGACTTTAGAATGTAACTTTACCCAATACCCATGGAGTATTTTTATAAAATCTTAAAAAGAGGATTTTTTTTATAGATCCCCAGGAACATGTTAATGTGACCTGTCAAGAATTAACAGTGTGGAACAAATGTATTTTTTTAAAGCGGAAAGTAATTTTTGTAGGCTCTTTATTAGTAAGAGATCATTTCAATGGGCCACTGACTTAGCAGCCACATTATTTAATAAGCTAGTAACCTGCTCTATTTCAGGTGCTACATTTTTACAGAATTTACCAAGAGTTTCCAGAAAGTAGCTTAAAGAGCATAGCCAAATCCTCAGTATTGATTAACAGGTAAGAGCATACCCAATGATACAGTTAAAATTATAAATTTTGCTATTTTAGTTATTTACTATGAAAATTAAGCATTTATTTAAACAATAACTAGATGATCAGGAGAAGAGACTATCCTCCATATAATGAATGACGAATAACCTCTGGAAATTTAAACAGCGTTGGCTTAATGCTTTATGTCCTGGTTTTGATTGTATCTGTATTAGAAGTTGGGCTTGTATTGATTTTTTTCTCCCATGAAGGGATCATTGATAATGGGTTATTCCCACTATTAGGGAAAAACAAAAAAACATTTCCCATGAAGGGACCTTTAATATTGAGTTATTCCCACTATGAGAAAAACACAAAAACAAACAAACAAAAAGCATTTAAACAAAAGTCAAGCAAACAAACAGACAACAAGGAAATTCTTGTCTCTGGGCCAGCTGAGCTAGCTCACGCTGAAGCAGTAGAGACCCGCCTGTCTTTTCTGGAACTCAGGTATTGCTGCTTTGTGCTGGCAAGACCTGGACTTAAGCGGCCGACAGGCAGCCTGCAGCCATAGAGTTCTGGTCACATCATGCAGAAAGGCAAGTCCCGAATATGCATGATTGGCTGGAAGCCAAGTGGCTCTGGAGTCCATTATGCCTGGCCTGCCAACATGTGTCTGGAAAAAAAAAAAAACTTTCCTCTCAACTTTTTACTTTTTTTTTTTTTAAATTGACAGAGACTTTACTATCGCTCTCCCCTTTCATGGGTTCTCTTCTCTTTAGTTCCTACCACATAAAGTTGCAGAGGTATAATTGTAAAAAAACGCTTTTTCTCAGAGGACTGAGAAGAACCCACATTTAGTTCCACATGCTCACTTTAAGGTCGAGACCCCTTTTCAGTGAGAGGACCAAGTTAACCTCTAATTTCTATTTAAAGAAAGTTTTTCTTACTCATGTTGGGTGCCAGTTGAGGGGATCCCTGCAGGTGTTACACAGGGAAGCAAAACCCACGAAGAGAGAAGAATGAAAATCCGGTGCAGACTGACTTGCCAGACTGGATCAGACTTCAGGAAGTCTAGTGACAGGAGTTTTATTCCCAATGTATCTAAGCCCACTACAGTTTGAAAAAACAAAAGAAACAAACAAACAACAACAACAACAACAACAAAAAATTCCCTGGTGTAATACAATCCCCGATGCACAAAGAAGTATAATCACATTGAAATTCAAAGCAGGGTACATGTTTCCTGAAAGAAGATGGATTCTAGATATAGGCTACCTGTACTAGCTTAAAGGCCTAAAAGTCTGGCCTGGTCTCTGTCATAAAGATAAACATAAGGCGCTATTAGCCACCTCTGGTCCTGGTTGTGGGAGCTTGGGGGAGCCTCTGGCTATCAGGGTCATTTAGATTACTAGTCACCTCCAGTCCTGGTTGTAGGAGCTTGATATGGCCTGGCCCAAGAGAGAACACAGATCACCAGGCTGTTAATCACTTCCAATTCTCAGCTTCCTGGAGGGAAGAACAGGTTTTTCATCTTTCCCATTGGAAAGACAACCCTGTATGCTTACTGTTCTTGGTTTCTCTGGAGATCTGTGAGTACAAGGACCTTCATTTCATGCTCCCAGCACACGATTAACTCAAAAGACATGTATTGTCATGGAAAATGATAAATGTAATTCCTTCAGTGGTCTTACTATTCAGTCTCCCCCAAAAAACTGATTTCAGAAAGTTGTGGAATGGATATGAATGATCGATCTTACCTTACTACGTTTGGAGAATTGCTTACCTCCTCTTCACAGAACTTGTTTCTAAAAATGATTTGAATACTCATGTCTGTCAAAATAACAACAAGAAAACACAGAGAAACTCTGCCACAAAACAAAACAAACAAAAAATCAATTCCATCACATAAAAGTTACCTGCCTGTGATAATTTATAGGCAATTAGTGAAGCAGATCATAGTAATCACAATTCAAGAATTTTAGGTAATTGGCATATATGCAACACAGTTTAAAATGTCAGCTTCAATTGTTTTGTTAGAAACACAGATGGGAATGTTGACATGAGCAAAACTTTTCTGACAGAAAGTGTGCGTGTATGTGTGTGTGTGTGTGTGTGTGTGTGCGCGCGTGCGCATGCGTGCGTGCGCGGGCACCTAGGAGCTGTTGAATTAAAATTTTCAGGATGGAATCCAGGGAACCCTGGGCATTATGTGTGAAACTCAAATTAAAAGTAGGAGTTAAATAAAGGATTATGCTGTTGTATAAACAAAACTTGTGATAAAAGATTTTTTGTCAGATATAGAAGAATCAAGAATACTACTTTACAATTTTAGTATTTTAAAAGGTTAAGTTATGGTAGCTTTGAAGATAATTTTGTATCATTTTAAAGTCACGTTATTCTTGATTCAGAAGAGATGTCTTCAAAATCTAAAGACTTAAGAGTTCACAGGTGGTTTAGCAAGATGAAGTTCCTGCAAATGTAATTTTACAAAGGACACCTAGAAAATTGACTTTGCTTGCTATTTTGCTCTCTGAGTTAGAAAATTAAAACGTAAACATGAAGTCAAGTTTTGGTTCAAATCCTGATTCCACCGTATAATTCTTATATGGCTTTGGGTAAGTTAATTCTCCCCAAGCTTCGGTTTGTCACCTGTGAAATGTGAATAATATTAATAATGTTAATAAGGTATAAGTACTTAGAATGAAGAACAAATGTTTGTAATGTATGTATCAAGTGTGGTGACAATGACTTTAACATGGCTGTTAATACCCATGACGAATGCCACTTTTTGGCATTGTGAATATATCTAAGAGGTGCTATTTAATTCCTGTGAGGGGCAATAATCCAATACCAGCCAAAGTTTTATAGGATTATTGGTCCACTTGAATAAGAAAATAGAGAACTCAAAATAATGACGAACTCCCTAAATTTTCAGAAGATCCAAGGATCCAGTTTATAGAGAATAGATGGTTAAAATTCTAAGTCTATTACGTTCAGTAGATTCTTAGTTTGTGCTAAGCAAAAGAGAAAATCATAAGACATAATTTTTGTGTTCACTGATGGTCCCTTAAGAAGGTCAGTTTAATTTTGAAGATACATCATTTCTTATTTTTCAGTTCAAGCTCTTAATTACATTTCTTCTCCACTCATGCTTTTGACTGACAGGGGATGCACATACATACTTATCTCTGTTGTGAAGTTCCAAGTCAATAGCAATTAGGCTAAGCTTCAATAACAAAAACTCCCAAATACAGAAATCTAGAGAACAAGAAGATTGGAGGCAGACAGGAAGTCAGCAGAATGGCTTTGCTGTATAAAATTTCTTACTGATAAGACTAACAGCTTTTGTGCATTTTTGGTGGGTTACATCTAAAGTCACCCAGGACATTGCCATCCTATCAGCCCCAGGGAGGAAAGAGCATGGTGGAACAATTATGGACCTTATGAGCCATGATTGAGGATGGCACACGTATTCTCTGATCAAAGCCCATCAGATAGACAACAACTCACACAGACAGATGTATATAGTGAAGCGGTATGATTGGTATGAACCCCTAGCAGTCCGACACGTCTTTCAATGCCAAGGCACAATCACTTAGCTGAAGTATTCACTACTTTCTTGAGGGAGTGTCTTCCCAAATGTCAGGTGTTTGATCCATTCTGGTTTTCTACACATGTCACCTACTGAAAAAACAGAACAAACTTGATGCACACCCGTTGGTAAATGTTAACAAGAGTAGGAACAAAATAGAACCCACGTCTATTAATTTGAAAATTGAGCCCTGAGTGAAACCGTTAATCCACAGCCATTTTGTGTACTCGATAGGTCACCATGGTAATAGAAATGCACCTGGTTCTCACAGAACAGAACCTGTACTTCACGAATGTGATTCATAACAGAAGAAGTCTCATGTTCATTTTTATTAAATAAATGTTCTCCTGATTTAACCCCTTTCCTGAATTTTCAGCCCCATGTGTTCAATGAACAGGGGAGCAAATCTGTGCCAAGACAGAAGGTCAAGGCATTTCTCTATTTACACTCATGTCTACTGAATTGTCACACGAAAGGAGAAACCCTCTCTCTGTGTTCTGATTCAATCTAGAGACACAAACAAAATGAATTGACACATGAAGAAAACTCTGCATTAATTCAGATCTACATTTTCTAGCTAATTAAATAGCCACAAGGTTTGGACACTGGATGTAATAAGTTAACCCAGTTCTCAATATTTTAGTGATGTTCTAAACAAAAGTTATGGTAGTTTGTCAAAATACTCTTGTAAAAAGACACATTTGATTAATTTATTTATTATTACTGGTATGTGTATATGATATGTACCTGTGAGTGTGGGCATGTCATTCATTAAGCAGTCATTCACCCTGGTTACCCACCATACATAAGGATTTGTCTAAGCACTTTACAACCACAAACCACACACGGCCATCTTGACCTCTGAGCTTATGGCCAAGTGAGAAATAGAGCTAGGTGTTTGCACCAAAGATGCTCAAGTGTTATAAATTAAAATCCTTCTGTCTGAGGATATAGGAGAGATTGTGATCAAAATTCATATACATGATGAAAATGCTCCAATGAAACTTATTGTGCATAATTAGTGTATGTTAATAGCACAGTAAAACTGTAGTTAATGATAACAAAGTTTACAGAATTTGAGGAGTAAAGGAAGCTTACCAAAGGAACTGATTTACTAAGTTTGGAAATGTAGTCATGTTCCATTACTAGTGAAGATGGTTGGATTGGTACAAACTCCACTTTATGTTTTATGTACTGTTTTCAAACAAAACAGAGTTGAATTTGCCAAAGAAAATCTCATTCAGAAATTTTGTAATATATTGGGAAGGACTTCCAGTACATCAAACTAATGCTCCTGAAAAATCCCTTCTAACTATGGCTGGGTAAATGTTCCAGTGAAGATATACTTCCAATTATAATAGATAAAACAAACAAACAAAAAAGAAATATTTTATCCAGAATCATTACACAAGTATTTTTAGAAACTTTTGAAATTGCCAATCAAATAATATTATAAGACAAGATATAATGAGCCATTGATATTGTGGCGATCTTATATCTGTAGAGGCTTCAGGAAGGCAGAGAGTAGAGTAATAACCCCAATGTATCCATACACCACATTCTGTTTATACACGTAAGTAGCAACATGAAGACTCCATTGGTGGATTAGTTGGTCATAAATAATCCTTTCCTCTGAGTTAAATATTTAATATGAGCAAAAGTTCCAAGACAACAAAAACTACAGTGGATGTCTAATCACTTATTTAATTTTGCAGTTTTTTTCTTTTAAAATTACTTTTACTTTTTAAAAGATGAATGTACATTTTTAATAAATAGAAAATAGATCTACTCAGAAATAAGCCACCAAAGCAAAGTAACATCTTATGATTCATAAACATAAACATTTAACTATTTTTTTTAACATCTAGGATTGGGAAGATTGTAGTTCTGGGTGCTGATATCTGGTCTTAATCTTTATGGAGTGAGTGTTTTGTTCCTTGGTTTCTGTTTCCTCTCTGGTGTTTAGGATAGTGTGGTGGCTGTGCGTTGCCTATAAAAAAATCTTCTGGGGTCTTGATAGGTGTGTTCACTGCAGGGTTGGGACCTGAGACTTAGGAAGGAGGATGACCTGGGTGCAGTAGAGGGACTTTGCAAGAGGGAAGGAAGTTGTGTGTCCCACCAGAATCTCCTTAGTTAGTCCCCGGGGAATGGGGGCAGGGAGTGGCCCAAAGGGGCAGCAGAAGGTCTGCTAGAGAGCTGAGATGAGATTGGGGAATTAGACTTGGAGGAATGGAGTGGGGGGAGGGGAGGAGCCGCAGTCGGCCTACCTGCTTCCCTGGCAGGAGTGATCTGTGGGATCCCAGGGAGCTGTGGCTGGAGTTGGGGGCTGGAATAACGTAAAGAGTGGGAGGAAGGTGGTTGGGAGGAGGAAATCTGTGGGGTCAGTTGGAGATAGGGTCAGGGTGGGGGAGGGGAGGCTGCAGCAGGTGCTCTGCTGTAGAGCTGGGGATGAGACTTGGGGACTGGAGCTGGAGGAGCCTAAGCAGAGGTGAGGGTCTGAGGTTAGCCTACCTGCTTCCCTGGCCTGAGCGAATTTTGTAGTTTGTTTTTTGATTTTTGTTACCTTGAGCTGTTGTGTGGCCAACTGCTGATGCTGAAGGACACGTGTATAGTATGTGAGTAGCATTCATGTGCTCATAGGCATACACGCCCAAGTCCGATAGAGAGGTGGGCAGAACAGGGCAGACATGCCTCATGACATATGCAGGACACTGTAGGACAGAATAAGGACTATGAATTAGAACTGAAGATGATAGGACAGAGGTTTAGAAGGGAGAGGTGCTATGAATAGATACTGATATTAAAAGATACCATGGCTGCCATTTATGGTGGACTTCAGTGTAAAAAAGTGGTAGCTCCCACTCAGGTTACGCTGTACAATTTTTTTCCTTTATTAAGAAATTTTTTATTCATTTTACATACCAACAACAGAGCCCCTCTCATCCCTCCTCCCACTCCCCCCACCAGTCTTTCCTCCCCAATCCATCCCCCATCCCCTCCTCCAGAAAGGTAAGTTCTCCCATGGGGAGTCAGCAGAGCCTGGTCCATTCAGTAGAGGCAGGTCCAAGCCCCTCGCCCTGCATCAAGGCTGTGCAAGGTGTCCCACCATAGGTAAGGGGCTCCAGAAAGCCAGCTCATGCACCAGGAATACAGGCTACACACACACACACACACACACACACACACACACACACACACACACATATATATATATATATACATATAGTATGTATGTATATGCAGGCAATAAAAATTGATGAAAAAGGAGGCCATGAATTTGAAAGAAGGCAAGGAAGTGTTTCTGGGAGGGTTTGGAGGGAGGAAAGAGAGGAAAGAAATGCTATAATTATAATCTCAAAAATTATATCACATTGATTTTCTGGAGTAAAGCATTTCAACAGAATTGCATCAATATATGTTTTAAGGCCTATTTTGAAGTAGATCTTTCTTATGCACCCAGACACATATTCAAAACAAACCTCCAGGCACACTTTATTAATTTCATATTTTTAGTACTTGAGATAACTGACCTAGAAAATTCTGATTGGCTCATGCTGGGCCCATTTTCCTCCAATGACCTTTCACTGTACTCTTACCAACTTTGCTAAGTTTGAAGGTTGTTGGTGAGAATTCAGAGGAACCAGAACTCTTGGTACAGTAGGTGGGAATTAAAACGCAGTGGAGTTGAATTTTCACATCCTCGGTGAACATGTTTCTTTGTGCTCATTGACTCTTTTTGATGAAATTACTGTTCAAATCTTCTATACTTTTTTCATCAAGTTCTTTATATTCTTCCTAATAGATTTTCAGAGTTCTTTATGGATTCTGTATAAGATGTTTTGCCAGAGATATGCTTCATAAAAGACATTTTCTAACCTGGAGTTCCTTATTATTTTCTTAATGGTGCCTTTTGAAGGTCAGAATTTCTCAAATTTCATGCAGCTGAATATAATCATTTGTTCTTCATTTTTTTTCCATTGTATCTATAAAATGTTTGTTAAGTCTGTAGCCATGAAGATTTTCTCCTAAAAATTAAGTTTTAGATTAAGATTTACATCTGTTTCATTTTTAATTAATAAATATAAAATTTAGTATTTAAAGTTATCAAATATCAAGGGACATTATTATTTTTAAGATATTTTTTTCAAATATTGCAGGTTATCTGTTTCAGATATCTTATTTCAGTTCAGGTTTTCTAGGAAACAACTGGATTTTTCTGTGCAGTGTGTCTTTTGGGAAATGCTCTCCTGTGAATGAAGACACAGGATCGGTCAAAGAAGGAATAACTTCAGTGTCCTCCTGGGGGTTGTGGTACAACTTATTTTACAGCAGTCAGGATGATGAAGCAGGGGGACAGGGCAATCAGGGCCAAGGACTGGCTCCACAGCAAGAGCCCAGCACACAAAGTAAAAAGGAAGGAAAGAAGGAAGAGGAGGGGAGGGGAGGGAAGGGAAGGGGAGGGAAAGGAAGGGAAGGGAAGGGAAGGGAAGGGAAGGGAAGGGGAGGGAAGAGGAGGGAAGGGGAGGGAAGAGGAGGGAAGGGGAGGGAAGAGGAGGGAAGGGGAGGGAAGGGGAGGGGAGAAGAAAGAAAAGATGAAAGGGGGAATGGAGGGAGGGAGGGAGGGATGGAGGAAGGGAGAGGGAGGGATACTGGAAGGAGGAAAGCAGATCCCAAGTACACTAATAAATCTCATAAACAGCCGCTCTTTCAGATTTGTTACCAACTGAGTGAAGGAGAAGGGGTTTTGCATGACAAATCAGTCAGTCATTGAATGAAGAGCATCCTTAGGGGAAGAAGGTCACTTTAGATGAAGTGGAAACAATTTCTAAAGAACACTTGCTGTGAGTCCTCTGCAGTCAGCATCCCCAGTGACTGGGACTGAGTGTTAGACACAGGAGGACGGGAGGACGGGCGGTTTAAGGGAAAACTTGAAGGGAAGGCTACCTGGAGAAGTCTGCAATTATGTCAAATTCTTTTCCCCCAAGGTGACAGTGAGCGAAGTGAGCCACACTGCTTTGCCAGGTTGCCTAGAGACATAAATCTTGCTTGTGATGGAAATGGGAGCTGAGCTTTCCTTTGGAAGGTTTGGCAAGAAAAGAACTTGTTTTAAATTAAGAGATGCTTTCAAATTGCTTTAATGAAAACCCATCAAGCTAACCTCTAACTTCTAAAAATCATTCTCTTATCTCCTAAGAAAATGATTCTTGCTGACATAATTAATTTATTTTGTATTTCAAATAAAAATCTGTGCTGCTGGAAATTATTAAGATACATATTATAATGGGTATTCATAACCTTTTCAGTCATAATTTAAACCTATGTTATTAGCACAAGTAGACAAGTTTGATGAAGGCTCTAGAGAGCTGTAGGGCAACGTTGGTGGCTTCTAAGAGGAAGAAGCAGGTGAGACAGGCCAAGTTAGAGGACCGTCCATCAACCTAACTGATTAGAAGTAGACAGAGGAAACAAATCCCTTTTAACAAATATGCCCAGGGTTGATGGTTGAGTTTCAGAGGCTAGATAAACTCATTTCTGACAATAGATTTAAAGCCTGAAAAGTTGTACCATTATCTGAGTTGCATAAACATTACTGCCAATTTTACCATTTAAGGGGGCTGTATCAGTGGCTCAGACCATAAAGTGTTTGAAAGCATGAGGCTATTGGAACCTCAGAACTACACAAGAAACATGTTGTGGTTGGTGGTGTATGCCTGTGCTCTCAGAGCCTCAAGATGGAGGATAGAACTGGAGGATCAATACAAGCTTATGAGCCAGGTTGCCTGGAGCATATGACAAAGTTCTAGGGCAGTAAAAGACTGTGTCTCAAACAAAAAGTCTGAAGGTGTGTGAGGACTGACATCCAAAATGACCTCTGACCTTATATCCACGGATGCACACACATGGAGAGGGGGAGAGATACAGATATACACAGATACACAGACAGACTCACATACAGAGATATGAACACTTTTCAATCTTTATAAATCTAGCCCTTAACTTTTCAGGTTAAAACTATTTTATTGTTGTATTTTGACATAAAACCATCGTACGTACAAACTCATAGGTTAGGGAAAGAATTCTTGGAATTTAAAGTGAGTGTCATACTCTTAAAAGTGTGAATTTCTTTCTGAGTAAAGTAACCTAGACCCAGAAAGACAAATATGGTATGTATTGGATTATATGTGGATATTAGCTGCTAAATCAATGATAACCAAGCTGCAATCTGTAGAACCACAGAGGGTAGTTGTAGAGAGTGAGGGACTAGGGGATACAGGTAGATCTCATAAGGAAAGGGAAGTAGAACCAATAGTTATGGATGGATTGGGGATGCTATAAAAGGGGGATCAAGTGGGGAGGGAGAAGGGAATAAGGGAAAGGGAAGGAATATGGGGAGGGATGGCTAAAACTAAGGGCCATTAGAGGAGTAGTATGGAAACCTAATATAGTAGTAGCTTCCTAAAATGTATATGTAAATAAAGATGATCTAAAGGAAACCGCCAAAATTTGCCATCTCTTGTCACCAAATGAAACTTCTAGTACTGGGATCGAGTTACATCTAATTGAGTTGTTGGCCAAAAGGTCGCACTGGAATCCCCCCCGACACACACACACACACAAAAAAAAAAAACCCAGAGTGTCATCAAGATTGTAGGTTGCCCTCCACAAACTGACAACAAGGCTCCATTGTTGAAGATAACACCTACACAACTCATTGAACATAGAGAAGTTGAGCTGATGCCTACCTAGAGCCTTTATCCTATGTCAAGCACTGTGATACAGGAAGGTATCCTGTGTGCTACCAAAAGAGAAGTGTCAACACCAAGCCAGTCACAAACCCTTTGATATTCACTGGTGTCCCACTCGCATGATATGTTATGGCAAGGGTGACACAAAACCTATGGGAGTAACCAACCAATATCTGATTTGACTTAAGGTCCATTCCACTAGACGGAACCCATATCCCTTGACACTGGTTAAGTGATCAAGAACCAGAAACTAGATAGCCAGGGGACCTAGGGTAAAAACAAGTACTACTGGCCTTTAAAAAAAAAGGAAAGGAAGGGAGGGAGGGAAGGAGGGAGGGAGGGAGGGAGAGAAGGAGCCAGAAACAACACCTATCAACAAAAAACACCCATCAACAAAAAAAACTATAGTAATAAAATGATTCCTAATGGCATTCTGCTATACTCTTAGATCAATGCCTTGCGCAGCCATCATCAGAGAATCTTTCTCCTGCAGCAGATGGGAACAGATACAGAGGCCCACAAACAGGCATTATGCAGATAGTGAGAGACCTGGGAACCCTTAGTCCTAAATGGGATGTCTCCATCAAATCCCTCCTCTCATGGCTCAAAGAACCGTGTGGAAGAAGGGGCAGAAAGAGTGTAAGGGCCAGAGAACATTGAGGACACAAAGAAAACGAGGCCCTCTAAGTCAGCATGAGCGAAGCTCTATGAACTCACAGAGACTCAGGCAGCATGAACAGGGCCTGCGTGGGTCTGCACCAGGTCCTCTGTGTATGTATTATGGCTTCCACTTCCTTGTTTTTATGGGATTCCTGAGTTGTGAATGAGTGGGGCTCTGTTTGTTATATTATATTATATTATATTATATTATATTATATTATATTATATTATATTATATTATATCATATCATATCATATCATATTATATTATATTAATTCCCTTAGAAGCCTGTTCATTTTCTAATTAGAGGTAGAGAGTGGATCCAAATGGGAGGGGAAGTAGAGAGGAGCTGGCAGGGGAAACCATAATCAAGATACATTATATGAGAAAAAAATTTATTTTAAGTAAAAGGAAAAATGAAAAAATATGGTCCTATTCCTTCTCCATACTTTCATGGTGTGGGTAGGGTCCCAGGAGCACATATTTTTAAAATAATTATTTACTGGTGATTCTGAGGAAGGCAAGTCTACATGAAAGAACACTGCCAAGAGAGCAGTGTTCTGTTTTACAAACTGGTCATTCCCTGTCCATAAGCAGTGGCTTTTGGAAATCAGAAAAGCTTGAAGTTTAGATTAATAAAGCTCTTGGCATCAAATCTTCAGAGTTTGCTTTAGATTACCTCACATATCAACCACAGCACTCACCCAATCCAATGTTTTCATCATTACAAAATAGAATTAATGTCCAGTTAACAATTTTTCTTACATTTCCACATATTCTTGTATTTCCATATATTCTCTAATCATCTCCTCTCCCCATATGTACATCACTTCTTCACGGTCACTGCCTGAAGGAGGAGGAGAGTTGCCAGCCCAAGGCTTATTCTTGAAGCGTTAAAGCAGTGATCTCTTGCTTCCCTCGGCAACACCGACTCCTCAACTCTTTGCTGATATAAGGCTGAGATCTCCTCAACTCCAGCTCACTGGCTAGACAAGGAAGGCAGGAGCAATCTCACAGGAAAGGTTTCCATTGGCAGAATCAAATCTGAGAGTCTGTGATGACATGTGGGCCAAGTCTCCAAAACTCCCCCATGCTTCCAGCTTGGAGCCTTGCTACCCTCGAGAGATACCTCGGTAGATACCGAGATGTGAACCCTCCATAACAGCACTGGTAGCTGAAGTAGAAGAATGCCTCATACCAGCAGCAAGTGAAAACTGAGTCATTCTTAGTGTACATAATTTGGTGGGAGAGATTGCTTCAAGACATAGAATAAGAAATGTATCTCTTCCTCTCAGAGGCCAAAGCCCCTAAATTAGTTAATTAAGTTTCCAGATATGAGTTTGAAAGAGTTACTACTAAAGTTTATTAGGTTTCATCTGGTGGAAAATATAAAATAAGTATCTTATTTATCTAAAACACAAAACAAATATTTATCATCAATAAAGTAAATGTGCAAATAAATTTTCCAAGATGTGTTTGATGTTCAATATGCTGTCTAATTTGATTTTTTTAAAGCACAGTTGAAGATAATCAGGGTAACTGTGGAACTCAGGAAGGAGTGATTAGGGTCAAGGACAGCACAGAGCCTGCTACCGTGATTATGTTGGCTGAAGCCTTATTAAAAAACTGTCCACAATAACAGCATTAAGAAATACATAGGGGATATGGATCAGCCTCATCAGAGGCAACGTGTGCATTTGGCATGAGTGAGACTGTGGGTTTGATCCCATATACCTTTAAAAGGGAGAGAAAAGAAGTGAAGAGGGAGAAAAGAAGAGAAAGGCGAGAGGAATATTACAGAAAATGGGAAACTGTGTTTGATGAAATGGAAGTCACGTCAATTTGAATTCATTTTCCAGACTGTTGACACATAGCACAGCACCCTGCCTGCGTACCTACTGTTTGATCCAGCACTGTGCCATGCTATTTTTGCTAAATTTTATGGAATTTATCATCACAATATTAACACACCTATGCTCAATTCCGTAATTTAGTGCTTATGATTGGCTACTCAGGTCACATCACTAGCTGCTATAAACTGCGGAAGAGCAGTGGACTTTTTCATCTTTAGGATCTCATCACCAGGTGAGTGGGAAAGAGAAGGGGTGAGGAGCAGCATAATGGAATGACAGTGATAGGCTTTGTTCTCACACCCGAACCAACTGAAAATCACAAAACAGAGGAAACAGTGTTTTTTGTGACAGTAGGAATCAAGGAAGGATAACGACTCTAAAAGAGAGGAAACACACACAATCCCAGCAGCTGTGCCAGGCTCCTACACCGAAGATGACCCTGGATGAATCCCAGTGAGGGGGACCAGGTGGAATTTGCCAGACGCCTGGGTTGAGGAGGCAACTGGAAATCCAGGTCACGTCAAGGAGCACAGCTTACAGAGACGCACACTCTTTCTTGATGACTGCACAGTTAGGATCCATGCGTGTGTATGAGAAAACTACCTGGGACTGAGCACAAGAGCCACCAGGGGACTGGAAGGAACGATCCTAGACACTCACAGAGACCTGAAGATGGTCTTGCCTTTCATCACCTGGGCCTCACAACACCCTGAGCAGTGAGGAGACTTCAGAAAGGTCTTGACTCCACAGTGGAGTAGATTTGTTCTAACAACGAATCAGAAAAAGAAGATGCAAAAAAAAATCTCTAGAAATAAATCTCTAAAAAAAAAAAAAAATGTACTGCATTCCAAAGGAACGATGAAGAATATCTGTAGAAAATATTGCTCTCCCAGCACAAAATTTCTGGTATCCAAGATCACCTTCAAGGAGGAGGGGAATACATGTTCCTTACTGAATAGAACAGTAACCAACTGAAGCCAACAGATACTATAATTAGGACTGAAGGACATTGAAACAGTTATTGAAGCTATAGTCGAGACGTTCAAAATACTCAGAACATGGGATGATGGAAAAGAATAAACTAGGTTTTCTAAACTGGGAGTTAGAATATGCTAAAAGAAAAGTAAACTGAGTGGGTTAAAAGCCAATTATAATCGAAAAAGTCAAGATTAGTAAACACGGAGATATAAAGATAGAAACCACGCAAAATAAATATAGAGAAAAGGAAAGTTAAAAAAAATCCTTATCTGAGGAAATATCTTGCATAACCCAATATGCACGTCTTCAGAGTGCCTGTAAGTGTGGAGGCCGAGTAGCAGCAGACAGGGAAGCAGATACAGTAATGGCCAACCGCATGTTTGAGGCCAGACAGGCCGCTAAGAAAATGCTTTCTCAAGAAAGAAAAGTAACGTGTGTAATTCATAAGCAAAAACATTTTTATGAAGCAATTCTGTGGTATGACTCAAGTTATTAAGTCAAAGAAGAATAATGACTCCTCAAGCACAGGAATCATGGAAAAATACCTCATCGGGACTCAAAACACATGGCTCAAAAATAATGGTAGAGTGAGCATCTTACAAACAGGCAGAGAAAAGCTACATGCTGTCCACGGAGAACACAGGGAAACAAAGGTAGGGGATTTCATGACAAATCTTGTTGAAAACCAATGCCAGCAAGAAGACAGTGGAACACATTGTCAAATTCCTGAAAGAGAGCAACCCTATCAGATGGAATGTTACCAGCCAGTCACTATGGCTTTCAAAAATGAAGCTGGGAGTCAGGTGTTAGAGTGTATGCTTATAATCCCAGCTCTAAGGAAGATATTTCAAAATCCAGGCATAAGTCTAGGTGTATGGCTCATTTGTAGAGCATTGCCTGTTATAGTCCAGGTCCTGGATTTGATCCCTAGCATAAGAAAATTAATAGATTAGTAAATAAACAAATAATGTAAATTATAAACACTCAAAAATATGGTCAACTTATAGTCTGATACATTGCATTTACCCATCTTAATCTATTATTATGCAGTACCATATCTTAAAATACCAAACTGACAGGAACAGGTTCAATGCTCAGGAGCTCATGTAGTTACTCAAATTGGCCAATTCACCAGAAGCTTAGATAGCCCTATCCCATTTGCCTTGCAAAAAAATGCATCCTGCATCACCAGCTCCCATTATCCTGCTTCAGGTACAACCTCCCACATGGCCCCGTTAAGCAATCTTCTCTTATCTGAAGTTGTAGGAAAAAAAAATCTGCCTCTCATCTAGCCAGATGTCATGTGGTTTTGCACTGCCATCAAAGGAAATGTTAAAATAGGAATATGACAAATATAGTGGAGATTGGTCCTGGCCTGCTAGGTACACTTTTACCTTTTGTTTGCTTTTTGCTTAGTACTAAAAACAAGGGCTGTTACGGATTGCACCAAAGGCTTCAAATTAGACCCAGGCAATGGCATATACTGGTAGGTACTAGAAGGTTTGAAGCCATTAAAGTCGGAGCACTGTGATTAGCTCTTTCCCTAGAACTTCTGCACGTTAGTTGGGTTTCTCCATCAGAGCCTCCCTGTCGGTAGCTCTCTTCGTAATGGTGACTTCTTAGTCTTTCTAATTTCATTCTCTCTTCTTGAAACTCAAAGCCTGCATGGGGTAACAGCTCTTCGTTCTTGGTAACCATAAGGTGCTGTGCTATACTGTCCCGACCCGCAGGTAAGTCAATGGAGACCCCAGAGGGGGAGTGAGAATGTGAGAGACAAGAGACACGAGAGATAGAGACAAGAAAAGATTCTGATCAAGTCTCATTTATTCATGAACATCTTAGGGTAGATACAGGGCAAGGGGGTGATGAAGCTCTACCTCTTTCGTAAACGGGTATCTAAGCAACCATCCCACAGCGGGAAGCCCCTTAACCGTAGAAGCAGAATGTACTGAAGACAGGAAACCATCAAGACCTGAGAAAATAACAGTCCTACCTTGAGGTTAGTATCTAATGCAGCTAAAGCAATCATAAAATGGTTTTAAAAGTGGCAAGTCTCCTACAGTATCCCAGGCTGAGTTCTTTACACTATGCTCATCTCTTTGTAAAAAAAAAATCCATTCTTTGGCTGTGTTAGATGTATCTAGACTTGGATAGTTTCAAACATTCTCATGTACTTGTTTTAATCCATCATCTTTTCCCATACTGGAATCTGAGACAATAATGCAATAGTTATAATTTAAATTGAATATTAAAAAGCTCCATTAAAGTGTTCCAAATAATTTTCTCATGAAAGATATAAAACATATAAAACCACCTGTTTGGGTTATTTTATAAATGTTCTGTGGTTTAATTATTTCAAATTAACTATAACTTTCTATTAAACTGTAGAGACATGATGCTTATTACATGTTGTTAAGGTTTGAATGAGATGCCTCTCAAAGGCTCACATGTAGATTTTGTGAGTGCTGTAACTTTAGGAACTGGGCCTTACCCAGAGGAAGTAGATCTCTGGAGGCCTGCCTACCTAGTCTCTTCCTTTTCCTGCTTTGTCCACTGTGTAGTGAGTGGCCTTTGCCACATGCTTCAGCCACCATGGTGTGCTGACTGGGGTCCAGAATTAACAAATCCAAGTGCTGAGAACTGGACATTTGAAAACATCAATAACAGCAATGATAACAGACATTTTTACACTTTACTTCTTCATGTTAGGTGTTTTATCATGGTGACATGAAAGTTATGTGGTGATATAATAGGAGACCTTTATAATGACCACATTAAGTGCATTGCTTTCATATTAACATAAACACTATAGGATGGCAAATTTTGTCATAAGGGTAGAATGAGAATAAACAGGTTGTAAAGACTTGCCCAGGGGTTTGATTTAATGAGTATTCAGGTCTATTTCTCTTTGTATGTGGCTTCAAATTATTTTATTTTATTTTTAAGCCTTTTTTTTAAATGTGTGTCTATGTATGAGTATGCATATGTGTATAAGTATGCCTATTGAAACCACAAGGGAGCATCAGATTCCTCTCTGGCTGGTGTTACACATGGTTTTGTGCCACATAATGTCAGTGGTGGGACTCAAATTCCAGTCTTCTGCAAGAGCAGCAAGTACTTTTAATCAGTAAGCCATCTCTCAAGCCCTGGTTGTCTTCAATTTTGAGAAAAGTCCTTTAAGTTTTTCTGAATGAGAAATTAAAACTATTTTAAATACTCTTTATATGTTTGCATCATTTAAAAACCCACTCCAATACATTAATTTCTTTTTACTAAAATTGGAAGAAAATTCTGTATTTCATAGAAAAAATAAGGGCTACTGTGGTGCTTTGAATGAAAATGGCTCCCATAGACTCATAGGGAGTGGCACTATTAGGAGGTTTGGCCTTCTTGGAGTGCATATGGCCTTGTTGGAGGAAGTGTGTTGTCAGTAGGGGGTGTGCTTGGAGGTTTTAGAAGCTCAAGTCAGACCCAGTGTGTCACTCTCTTCCTGCTGCTGGTGGAGCCAGATGTAGAACTCTCAGGTACCTCTCAAGCACCATGTCTGCCTGCATGCCACCATGTCATGCTTCCCGCCATGATGACAATGGACTAAGCCTCTGAACTGTAATCCAGCCCCAATTAAGTGCTTTCCTTTATAAGAGTTGCCATGGTCCTGCTGTCTCTTCACAGTAGTAGAAATTTTAGCTAAGACAGAAGCTGGTATCAGGGACTGGGGTATTGCTGTGATAAGTCAGACCCTAACTAAGACAACTACCAAACAAGTAAATGTCATAATCCCAGCCACCAAATATTTAGTGTTAAATTAGTTACCCTTGCCTCATTGCTCAGGCTTCATTCTTTAAATGCATTAATTGAAGTAATACCACATATGTTCTTAGTGATATAAATAGATGTTCTAGTTTGTGAGACTCATTTATTAATAGTTGACACAGGATCCAGTAAGTATAAAAAGAATATTTTAATATGCTAGTGTCAAATTAAATTTGTCAAAATTTATAATGTGCAATTTTCAGAATCAGGAAGTGGGAAAAATGATGGATTTTATCTGCTCAGGCCCTTTTAAGACACTGAAAGAGTTTTGTGTCAGATGAGAGAGATGACTTGTGAAGGTCCATAAATGATTACTTCCATATCCTGGTGGTTACATGGATAATTTGAAATTAGTTGACTATTATTAATGGAAGAATGTAAGAAAAAACACAAGACACCAGTTGTTAATCTAGTTTGCCCCGATGCTCAGTTCTGAACTATGCTCTCACTATTTTCTTAACTATATCTTCCCTGGGAATATGTTTTCCCCTCAATCAGTACTATCCTGTAGCAAACTTTTCTCTCGCCTATTGATGTCTCCCTCATAAGGCATTTTATTCTGCTACCTTGTATCCAATGCTTACTGCATAATCAATTCTCATCATTATTATTAATAATTGTCTAGTTGGCCTTCCCACTACGCCTAGTGACTAAGCAGGTAAGTCCAGTCTCTAGTGATCTGAGCTGATTTGTGTCTAGTGAGCTGCTTAATTTGTGAATTAAGCTGCGTCTGTCTTCAATAAGGTTGGTATAAGAGCAGTGAGGAGAGTACAAGCATTCTTGTACTCTCCTCACACACAATGTAGAGTAATTTTCAAACTCTGTAATGGCTTTAGGATTTTCTATGCCAGCTTTCTTTCTCCCACTGAGTGGAAGAGATGAAATAAGCTATTTGGAAGCTGGGGATTCAAGGCTTTGCTTTTACAAACTCAGTGTTTCTATTAAAGTTTTTGACAAGCTTAAGCAGAAAATCCAAAATTGGATTTCTCTTACATTTTCATTAAGCATAAACATTTTTTTCTGTGACAAAAGACTATCATATTGGCAAGGAATCAACAAAAAATCTGCTGCTAATGATTTGATGTTTTAATGGTAGTAAATTTACAAGGACTATCTACAGAAGGTTTGACCACTTGTTAGAATGTTATGTGTCAATTCAAACTGTGAAACTGCAAAAGTCAAAGGAACTTTATTTGGGGTCTTGGGGATCACAATCCATTAGACACAGGTTCAGATAGCTGTGAAACAGGGTTCCCAAGAAGACAGAGATGAGAGACGTTCAATATTGAGCAAATTGTGTTGATGTATTTCCAGGCAGGAGAAATACTTCTGTCAGAAGCAATGATATGATTCTAGAAGGTAAAGAGTTCATACACTTAATAAAATGCCCATGAAACTAGAGTACTATGATCCTATATTGCTCACCTTGAGTCTCTGTGTACTCCCCAGTTACAGATGCCTGTACCCAGATGACCAAGCTCACATTTGAGGGCAGCAGCTGGGATTGCGCATAAGCACTGCTGCCAAGTGGCCTCATTAAAAATGTGATGGCAAGGATAGCAAGATGGCTAAGCAGGTAAAAGGCACACACCGCCAAGCCTGACCATCCAAGTTCGAATCCCCAGGACCCACAGCATGGAAGGAGAGAACTAATTCCCACAAAGTTCTCTTCTGAAACACACACACACACACACACACACACACACACACACACACACACACACACACCTTGGCATCTGTATGTGCAAGCACAAGCACATGCATACACACGATGCATTTACTAACTAACTAAATAACTGAACACAATGTACATTTGACCATAGTTCTTCCTTTTGTTTCATTGTGTAGACCAGTTTTTTCCTTGACCAGAGGTCTAAATACTCAAAAGTAGTAGAATTTGTTTCCCTCTTGTGGTGCCTTCAGCTTCTCTCCTCTGCCACAAACCACCTACCATGCTGGGTTGAAACCTCTGAAATACTGAGCTAAAATAACTCTTTCCTCCCTTAGGTAGTTTTATGCCAGGTGTTGTCAAAGTGATGGAATGTGAGCTACCCAGAAAATGGTAGCAGAGAAGTGGGGAGATGGCTTTAGTCTGATCACCTGGTCCTCAGGCCTCAGAATTAGTTTGTAGGAAGAACTCGGAAAAATTAAGGTGTGAGGGCTAGAGAAGTCCCACAGTGCTGTAAGCAGAGCTTGGTGGGCGATGGTTCTGGAGTTCACACAGCATCAAAAGCTCCAGATGCTAGACATAGGACCACAGGATTTAATACCTGTCTTACTGAGTTTTGGTCTTCCTTTGGTCCCTTCTCTCCTCTCTGTGCCCCCTACTCCTCTCTTTCGAATGAAAATGTTTACTTGGTGCTCTTGAATATTGGGAGCTTATAATTCTTTCTCTCTCTCTTTTTTTTTAAAAAGAGGTTCCATAGCTGAGTTACCCTGAATCTCAAAGTGGACTTTGGAGTTGAACTCTTTTTTCAGTGCTGGCATATAATAAATTATTACATAGCTAAATATGTTCCCATGAAGTGTGTTGCCACTTTTGTTCTTGCCAAGTGTCCACTTGGTGGATTTCATGTTCTGAACATGTTTATTGTGTAAAGGACGTTTCTAATCTTACAGCATAGGTAGATTTTTCACCTCTTCAGTTACACTAACCCTCATTTTTCTTGTGATGGCTGTTCTTATATGTCAACTTGACTGCATCTGGAATTAACTAAAACCCAAGTGTATGGATATACCTGTGAGGGGTTTTCTTAATTAGATAATTTGAAGTGAGAAGACTCACTTTGAATCTGGAAGTGTTGAGGTAGAAGATCCACCTTGAATCTAGGCCACACCTTCCGCTGGCAGCCTATCTAAAGGACACGGAAGAAGGAAGCTTGCTCTCTTTGCCTGTTTGCCCTCAGTGTCACTGGCAAGTCCATTCCTTCACTGGCACTAGAGTCGACTTTTTTGGAATTCCAGCATACGCTGAAAACAGCTGAGACATCCAGCCTCATGGACTGAACGACTAGTGGATTCTTGGACCTTCCATTGGTAGACAGCTGTTGTTAGACTAGTTGGACCACAACCTGTTGGTCATTCAGGAAGAGAAAGAGATTCATTCTATCACTTCTGTTCCTCTAGAGACCCTAAATAATACATTACCTTTCTTCTTTTTATAATCTTCCATTATTTAAAAGTGAAGGAACCAACCTCAAGATTTTGAAGGAAAACAGAAAATTCATGTTTTAAAAATTTGAAGTAGGGGAATTAAGAGCACTTAATGCTCTTGCAGAAGACCAGACTTCAGTGTCTAGTACCCACTTGGAAACTTACAACCATCTGTAACTCCAGGCCTAGAGGATCTGGTGCTCTGTTCTCGCCTCCACAGGTACCAGGGATGCACTTGGTGCACATAAAATAAAAATTACTAAACAAACCTATAGAGTCATGTTCAACCTCATCTACAAAGTTTCATCACTTAATTTGCTCTCTGCCTGGAACCATACTGTCATCTGCTTTAGAAGTATCAATTTTACTGGGGTCATTTTGAACCTAATTATGTACTTTTACATGATAAAGTCATCAGGAACTTTTATATCATCAGGAAATGACATTTGGTCACATTAAAAAGTGTCAAGCATATTTTTGAGATAATTCTGAAAGCTTCCTGGGGTATAAATTTAATGGCACTTCATCCACTGAAATACTGAGAAAACCAAAAAAGATTGGGTAAGAAAGCTGTTTGATGAAATGTAAACTTTAGAAATAATATTCTGAGGGCATAGACATATAACATATTCTTAAGTCTCCTCCAACTGAGAAAAGATGTTTACACTGCACCTTTAAGGAATGTTTGTGAATAATAGGTTTTGTACATCATAAAATTTTCAGCCTGTAAACGAAACTACCAATCCTTTCGTTATAAAGCGTGGAAGCTGGAGAGTCTCAGGTGGTGTCTGAGTTTTGTGGATCCAGTTCTCAGTGGTCAAGATGACACACACCTCCGTGCATTCACAAACCTCTTTGAACCTTCAGAGGAGTGAAGGAGACTGAAGTCGCTCCATAGTCTCTGGCTGGGAAGTGGCACTTCACCAGAACCTTGAAGACTGATTTTATTCAAAATATGTTTATCATATTTGAGAGATATTTATTACTTACTTGGTTTCCAATTCTGGTCTCTCTGGACAATGTGGTTCTTCCTGGCCTTTTGGCAATGTGAGTTTCTCTTCGTGAAAAGATTCACTATGATTCTACCTAACTCATAGCTTTTACTAAACCTGCTGTGGATATCGCACAGTATGCTATGAATGTGTTGCTCTGATTGGTTGATAAGTAAAATGCTGATTGGCCAGTAGCCAGGTAGGAAGTATGGGCGGGATAAGCAAACAAGGAGAATTGTGGGAAGGTTGGAAGGCTGAGTCGGGAGATGCCAGCCCACCGTCCAGGGAGCAGCATGTAATGGCACAGAGGTAAAGCCTCGGAACACGTGGCAACATATAGATTCACAGAAATGGGCTGAATTTGAGTGTAAGAACTAGTCAGAAGTGAGCCTGAGCTAATGGTCGAGCAGTTTTAATTAATATAAGCTTCTGAGTGATTACTTTATAAGTGGCTGCAGGGTCTGTGGGGCTGAGCAGGACCAGGAAAAACTTCAGCTACATAAACCTGTTTTGTTTGTTTGTTTGTTTGTTTTTTACAGTTGCATACATTTATATAATGCATCTTAATTGCGTTCACCCCATGGCTTCCTCTTCTCCCTCACCCTCTTGCTGAGCCCTGTCTTCCAAGTTAGCTCCTCTTCTACTTTTCTTTTTCTTTTTTTTTT
>CABHPQ010165657.1:0-10783 GCA_902168405.1 Peromyscus aztecus | reverse complement strand
GTGATAGACAGATTCAGTCTATCCCTTGAGAATTGGGTGTTACTCTCCTGGATACTGTGTTTCTTGTGAAGTTTAGAAGCCAACACTGTTTAATTATTCATGATGTACAATCCATCAAACAAGAGATTCCTAAAACTGCAAATGAAAACAACACTCTCATCTCACTTGCATCAAACACCAATAATTGGGAAAAAAAATGACTTCCACAGTAGAAGCAACAATGCTTTCAAGGTTATGATTGAAAGAAGATGGAGGTGATAAGAGAGAAGATGCTGTGCCCACAGTAATTAAAGTCTACAAGAGCTCCTGTCCTCGTGGTCAGTCATGTGTCACCAGCCCCAGGATGAGAATAGTCTGCTATTCACAAAACTAAGAGTAAAGTATAATTTCAGTCAAGATTATTAAATAGCGTATAATCTTAAAAGTCCAAGGAGGAGTGTGTCATTAACTAATTTCTTTTACCCACCCCACAATGCCGGATAGACATAGAGTTCCTCAAAATAACCCAATTCGAGCTTCTTGATGGATTGCTAACTGCACGTTTTGCTGTTGAAATATTTGTTCTCATGAAGGAACATGATGGTTCATATGGGTTCGTATAAGGGAACATGTAAGGAAATGAAATAAATCACACAAGAAAGTCTTATAAATAATGGGAATAAGAAAAGATGAGGCAAACATTATGAAAGAAAGAAGATTAAAAGGAGAAAGTAAACGGCATGTGTGGGCATAGGAAGAAACTGAGCATTTTCAAACTTTTTTTACTTGAGTGTAACCAGTGTTCTGTCTCTGTTTGAAAATGGACATGACTGTGTACTTACATTGGGTATAATTGCTCTTTTTTAAAAAAGGACAGCATGTCCCCTAATCCCTTTAATTCTATGGTGCCTCTACAGCTCCTCTACATGTTTTACTGCCAAAGAGTTCTGTATTAATCCCAATACTTACACTTAATAACCTCATCTGAATTTTTGGAATTTATTCCTCTTTCCCGGAATATCAATACTGCCAAAATTTGCAAACCTGATTACTTCAGCCAAGTTCAGTTTCCTGATTGGTGAACAGTCAAAAACTGCTTGGCAGGAAGTTTCTCCAGCACACAAGCCTACCTAGCACCAGGTGTGTACAATAGTAGGGCTACCTAGTACCATGTGTGTACACTAGGAGCATTATGTGTTTCCTCAAGGTACCAAGAGGAAGCATCAAAAATCAATTCACAAGGAGGCACAGGACAGACACAAAAGTGGGACACAGGCATTCTGCCTCTCAGTTTTGATTTGCTTTTGAGGCAGACTTTCACCCTGTAGACCAGGCTAGGCTGGGGCTCACATGTACTAAAGCTGGATCTAACCTCAAGGAAACCTACTGCCTGAGCCACTGAAGTGCTGGAAATACAGGTGTGTGTCACTGTGTCTTACTGATACTGTGCTTTAAATAAACACCAAGCACACCTAAAACACTATTATGCCCCCCTTGTATGCTCCAAATGGCTAACCAGTACCTCAGGAGGTAACCCTATATGGATATAAGCTTATTAGAAGTATAGTTTTTTTTTTCTATCATGAAATTATGGTAGAATGGAATGGGCCTCTAATCCAATCCAAGTTCTCCTTATAAGCAGGGAGATAGCACACTGCTGAACGTGAAGGCAGAGCTCAGACTAATGCATCTATGGGCCAAGAACTGTAACCGCAGGGAGCTGGAGAAGCAGGGAGCTGATTCCAACTTACAGTTTTCAGGAAGTCACCGAGGTAGCATTGTGATCTCAGATTTCCTGATTCATCCTCAATTTCCCTGCTTTAAACATGTTCCTGGATTAAACGTCCCATCTTGGGGAATCTTATGACAGCTCCATGAAACTCATACACCTAAGATTAAATTATAAACACAGTACTTGTCTAATTCTGAGCAATTATTGGCACGAATATGAGCATTTAAACTATTTTAATGATTCTGTCTCTTTAAATGTCTGCCAGCTTCTAAATACCACAGACAATTCCTAGAAATTTCCTTCATTTAAGGCTGATCTAAGCCAATAGTGGTGTTTCAAAGTGTCATGTCTTCCTCCAACAATGTCTGAAAGAACACAGGCTTTTATTGTTTTGCATTGTGTTTTTTGAGAGGTCAACTCATTCCTTCAATTCATATTTCTACTAGACAGTAATAGAAATTTTATTTGCTTGTTACAGAGTGTATGAGCAATTGTGAGCTAAGAACTTCTCAGTGCCAATTTCAACTTCAGTTTTCTTAGTTAGAGATGTGCAAACCACTCTGTAGAAAGAAGAGGGTTTCCTGGGCAATTAGTAGAATCTCTCGTGGTGGCTGACTGAAGAGGTGAAGATTAATGAGCAAGGGTTTCATTTTTAAGGACCTATAACTAAGGTTGGAGAGATGGCTCAGTTGGTAAAAGCATTTGCTACTTAGGCATGAGGACCTAAGTTCAGATCCAGGCACTCATGTAAAAGCTCAGGTGTGATTTCATGTGGGTCTGTAACCTCCATACTGTGAGGCAGGAGACAGGAAGATTGCTGTGGCTTGCTAGTCACCAGCCTAGCCCTGCTCTGGGTTCACCAAGAGCCTGTCTCAAGGGAACAAGTGGAAAGTGATGTCCTCTGGTTTCCATGATCATGCATGTACACTAAGTCCCACATGTATACATCACATACACACACACACACACACACACACACACACACACACACACACACAAAAAACCACACACCTATAACCTGCCATGGAAAACTTATTTGTACACAACTAACTAAATATACTGAATTTAACGATGTAACTCATCAGCAGAGCATGTGGTGAGCATAGTCAAGGTTTGAATTTCATCCCAGCATTGCCAAATAAATGACAGCAATAGCAAGAACAATATCTTGACAGCAGTTAATGTGTGCACATCAATGTGTGTGTATGTCTGTGTGCATGAACTCTATATATACATTTGACATGTAGTTATAGCTAACGTTTTGTCTTGTGCTTGCTGCCTCTCACAGACCTTAGGCACTTACAAGTGCTATCACATTTCACTCTACGACAGTGTTAAGAGGCAGTTACTATTAATATTCTTTTGTTTTTCAACTGAAAAAATACAAGAGAAGAATACACTGCTCAAAATCACCTGGCTGACCAGTGAGAGGTCCAGGCTTAGGCCAAAGCTGTGATCTTACATGGTTGCTACACTATATGTGCCATGTGTGAAAAGACCAGGAAAGGGGGATCAAAAATGTGCATTTAAGGGCCAGAAAGATGGCTCAAGGGGTAACAACATTTGCCGCCAACCTTGCTGAGTCAAATCACTGGGGCCCACATGCTGGAGGGGAGAACCCACTTCTGCAAGTGTTCTTTGACCTCCACTCACTCCTAGAGATGCATGCATGCTTCATTAATCAATAAAAAATTTCAAATATTTATTTAAGTTGGATCATGGAAAGATTTAAGAAGGAAAGAAAGAGAAATAGATACACAGAGAGGAAGAAGTACCCTGAAATATGGTGGGAAACAGGAAATTTGTTCAGAATAAATGATGAAGTTGTTGCCAGATCAACTAGGATGCCAGAGAAGCAGAGTGGGAAGCTGAACCAGGGTGGAGCACACTGAGCGCCCTGCAAAGGAGTAGCAGCTCATTCAACATGGGATCATGAAATCAACAGGGAGCTCTCAAAAAAAGGGACACAAATGGCCAATAATTATTTTTTAAATTATTCAACAGTCTTGGCCAACAGAAAAATGAAAGTTAACAGCACTTTGAGATTTTCTTCACCCCTGTGAGAATGGCTAAGATCAAGAAAACAAATGGTAATAAATGCTGGCAAGGATGTGGGAAAAGAGAAACTGTTGTTTACCATATACATTGTTGGTGGGAGTGTAAACTACCACAGTCATCATGGAAATTAGCATGGGGGGGTTCTAAAAATAAATAAATAAAAACAGAACTACCATGTGACCCAAGAGTATCATTACTGGGAATATACCAAAGGTGCTCTGTTACAACACACACTTGCACACCCATGCTTGTAACTGCATTAGCCAAACAGCCAGGAAATGTAAACGGCTTAGACGTCCATCAACAGATATTAAAGATCATGGTCAGATCCATAGCAAGTTGCAGACCAGCCTGTGATACAGGAGATCTTGTATCAAAATTAATAACAATAATAATAATAATAATAAATTGTCAGAAGCTATGTGCATAAAGTCTCACCAACATGAATTCTTAAACATGGAATGAATAAGCCTATGAGGCCTCAACCCTAAACAAAGATCTAAAGACAAGTAAGGAATGCTGAGATTGGGAGAAATATTCTTCCCCACAGAAAACCGTGTCAATTGTTTATCAATACCAAAAAGATCAGCCCTGAAAACATATACATGTGAGCAACAACTAATGTAAAAAGTGGCCATGAATTTGAAAGACAGCAAGGAAGGGTATATGGGGGGATTTGGTTGGAGCCAAAGAAAGAGAGAAACAATGTAATTATAATCTCAGAAAACAAAAAAAGTCATTTAAAAATATTATTTGTGGTTTATCAGCTATGACAAAAATTGCCTGTGGTCTCTACTAAGCAGAGTGAGCTCCGAATGAGGAATTAAGTGATAGTGTGGGCAACAGCAAGTAAGATTGAGTGAGTGGCTGAGTAGAGGACTCAGTGGATAATGTACCTGTCACTCAAGGATCCCGATCCTTGGTATCCATCTAAAGCTTCAGGCCTGTGGAATGGCTGCCTGTAATCCCAGCTCTCAAGAGGCAGAGCTATGGGGGATTCCTCAGGCAAGCTGTCTAGTGAGGATCGCTCCTTGTGGGCTCTGTGCTTAGCAAGGCACCTGTAGCATGAATCTTAAAAGGTCTTATTAATAAAATCAAACCCAGGGCCAGGTATTAGGGTGAATGCTGGAAGATCAGAGAAGCAGAACAAGCCACAGCCACCTCACCTCATCAGTTCCTCAGCTGATCCTGATTCCTCAAACTGGAAGCCTCTGTGTCTTCATCTGAATGGATCTCAGCTGAACTGCTGCTAGAAGCCTAAAAGCTTAACCAGATCTAGTTCCTTGTCCTCATGCCTTAAATACCTTTCTGCTTCCTGCCCTCACTTCCTGGGATTAAAGGCGTGTGTCACCATGCCTGGCTGTTTCCAGTGTGGCTTTAAACTCACAGAGATCCAGATGGATCTCTGCCTTTGGAATGCTAGGATTAAAGGTGTGTGCTACCATTTTCTGACCTCTGTATCTAGTGGCTGTTCTGTTCTCGGACCCCAGATAAGTTTATTAGGGTGCACAGTATTTTGGGGAACACAGTACCACCACAGGCACCCTGTCTCAGTAAGGAAAGCAGAGAATGGTGGTGGGAGAAAGCCAGCGTCCACTGCAGGAGTTCACATGGAACATGTGTATGCTCACAGGCACACACACACACACACACACACACACATATATATAAATACATACACATACATAAACAGACACAGAAATACACACACATACACACACACACCACGACAGAAGGAAAAGCAACAGCAGCAGCAGGTTGGGTGTCTGAAATGGTGTATTAAGCAGAATCCTCATTGCCTACATTGAAATGGATAAGAAATAAACCTTAATACATCACGTCATGATTGTGACCTGTATAGTTGCTTTCCTAATCCTGATTATACTCTCTGGGATCTGGTTCGATCACCTCATTTCTCTCTCTTAGATGCGTGGCAATGGCTGAATCATGCTGACATGCAGTGAACTGCTTGAAAACAGTGAGAAAGGCGGCAGTGTTGTTGGTGGCCAGAACAGGGATGAACACTCTATAACCTGCTGGTGAACATATGCACTCTCATAATCTTTCTGAAAGCCAGGTTCGAACAATGTGCATCAAACTTTCATCAGTGGTGCTAAAGATTTACAAAGCTCCCCTTATCCTGTGCTTCATTCCAGTTTTAGGAGTTCACAATGAGAGCTCCGTGACGTCCATGAGGAATCCAGTAAGTTCTTCTTTGCAGCGCACTACAGTTCAAAGAAGGAAACTGAATCTAACTCATTAATTAGGAGTATATATTTTCAACAATTCTGTTACATACATTTTGCAAAATACTAAACATCTATTAAAATTAGGCATTCAAAGAATATCTAGGGATGTGGGGAAACGCTGAGTAAGTTTATGCCACATAAAATATGTAAAAACATTTCAAGTTTTGAAAATATACAGATGGAAAAGGGACAGAAGAGAGAAACAGAGAAGGGGGACTTGAAGTGGAAGAAAAGAGAAAAGACTGAAAAGAAGAAAAGGAGAGGAAGGGAGGGAGGGAGGAAGGGAGGGAGGGAGGAAGGGAGGGAGGGAGGAAGGGTGGGAGGGAGGTAGGGAGGAAGGGAAGATAAGAAAGAAAAATAAGTCAGTGGATTAACTCTGTGTCTCTAGATGACTGACACTGATGTTTTAATTTTTCTCTATATGCGTCTATTTCCAAAATGTTAACACATTATTTTCAAACTCAAAATATATAAGAATAAAGAACTCAAGGAATATCCTAATCTATTTTTGAAAGTTTTCCATATAAACTTGTTAAAATTTTTAAAATACCACTGCTTAAATCTGTAAGTTTTATTTATCAGAAAAATAGTTACAGAAACAGCTCATTCTATGGTGTTAGTTAGATATTTACAGTAGGGTGTTACAGTATTTCCAAAAGTTGTCTACCATCTGTGAGTTTATTTTTTTAATTGTCTATGGTTTCTCAAATCTAAATTGGATGTTATTTTTTCACATACCAAAATTTAAGTATGATTTAGGATGATAATTTCAATAGACTACATCTCTAGCTTGTGTCCAATAAAAACTATTAAAACAATAAACACTGAAAAATTATTCTCCCACTTTCCAGATTAAGGAAATAAAGGGCAGAGATATGTTGGTCCACTAGCAATATGAAGACAGCTGTGTCTATGGCTAGGCTTGTTCTCACCCCAAAGCTTCTTCTGTACATCGTTTCCAACTTGGTATCAGAAGTTAGCTATGGTACAAACATTTCAATAGGTCTCAAACTTGAGTCCAGTCCTTTCCTCTTTTATTCTTTCCCAGTGTATCCTTTAGTTTTCTTGTTGTGGTGGCAAAATTCCTGGCAGGGACAGCTGCAGGAAGGAAATTTTATTGTGGCGCACAGCTGGAAGGCAGTCCATCACCTTCCCAGTGGTAGAGTGCACCAGGAGAGGGAAGCAGCTGGTCACACTGCCTCACAATCAGGAAGCCCAGAAGGGTAAGTGTGGCTGCTCAGACTCCAGTCCAGGGGATGGGCCAGTCACACTCCAGATGGTCTTAGCTCCTCAGTCTAACTCTCTGGGAACATCCCAACAGAGTTTAAATCCAATGAAGACTAACACATGCAGGATGACAGACTCCCAGGACAACTTGGCACCAACAAACCTGTGTATTTTTTTTCTGGTATTGCTTAATCAGTTCATGATCAGAAGTCTACCAAGTAACTCTTTTAAAATACCAGTTTTCACAGGGTAGTAATCTATATTTGAATTATTAATGAGCATATTAATGAGCCCCTAAAACAGCGTCGCCTGTATAACATTGTTCCTGAACAAATTTGGACACATTTTTTACTAGATAATCTGGAGACAAAACATCTCTTCAGCTTTCCGGGCACTATCACTTCACTCTTCAGCCTTCTCTGGAAGGTGTAACCTTCTCTACTTCCAAACATCCATACCCTCACTGCCATTCGGTCACAGCTCGCCTCCTCAAGTCATCCTCCTCTTCATCTCCCTTTCTGACAAGAGAATTCGCACAAAGATTAGCAGTCACATCTTGGAGCTTATTTCTTTGTGGTTTTCTTTTGAAAATGTATAGCTTCACCTTTGACATCTAACCTAAAATATTCACTTCTATTAATTCAGTCTTGTTCTGTCCCTGTGCTAAGTCAGAGATTCCTAACTGCCTGCTTGACATTTTCATTTTTTAATGTAGCCTTCAGATAAAATTTAGCTAAAACCATATTTATGAATTTTTTTTTTTTACAGAGCTCCTGTGCTTATGTATACTGGTGGAAGGGTCTCCAGGCCAGCTCCCAGGCTGGTCAACTACTGGATCTCTCCTAACTGGAGATTTACAGGCTGCTACAGGATGAGTCAGCTGTCCTGCAAATCTCCTTGTTCTGTGTTCTAAGGAGGAGGTGAAATGAATTATTCATTTGTTTTTTCCCCTCAGCTTTTGTCTTCAGCATTGACTCTACAAAAGCCAGCAACCTCTGTAACTCCTCATGGGTCTCCTGAGTTACAAAATCCAGCACCCCACGAGCATGGCAGCAGGCTAGTCAAGTGAACAAAGCTTAATTATGCACTGCTAGCTTTGAAAATCCACGCTCTCTGTTAGGAAATGACTAAGTACATTATCAGGAAATGGAATGATGAAATGTTTCCACATGAAGATAAGCATCTACAGGTGGATTAGCAGAGAATTAGGTTTAGAAAGCTTACCTTAAGTGCAGTTGAGTTAATTGTCTTTATTCTTTGAAATCTATTGATTTTCCAAACCAATATTATTCCACTGTCTACACTAGGCAATCCAGAAAGGAAAATGGTTTTGAGACAAAAAGAAATATACATTGGATGTTCTAAACAAGTCAACTTAAAGTTAACCATCACCTTTAAAGGCTTCTATGATTAGAGCTCACCATATCTATTCAATAATCACTTTATTAATTATCTCCTTGCTTAGAGTAATGTAATAAATATCATGAGAGATGGTTTGAATTTATGAAATATGGTTGTAGATATTAGGAAGTACCAGAGATTTGATATCAAGTAGTACATGACTCCATCATTCACCTTCTGAGAAAACTGAGATTCCTATAAGTCTTCATAAATTTCAGATCACTTGTCTGTAAAATTTAGAGTGAGAAAGCTAAATTGTAGTTTACCAAACATAATAGAGATAGTGTACATACCATTCTTATCTACAGTGTATTCTTATCAAATGGAATGTATTGCAATTATTTATGAAATTAACGAGCAGAGAGATAGAAACAACATATTTGGTACATGTCATTGTTTAATTCATTAGATCTCATTTTTTTTTGTTTTTTCTTCACTTAGTTAGGTTTAAGAAATTATGGAGGACTCTAGATTCTTCCTATATTTGAATACAGCTAGGTGCACTTATACATAATAAAAATTAACTTTTAAAGTAATACTATTTTATATTAATCCATCTTTATATAATAAAAAACTTGGGCATAATAATATAAATGACGTTTATGTAAAATAATTATATTTTTCAGAACAAATGATTTCATCAAAAGAGATGTGTTATTCTGTGTTTTTACAAGTGTCCTTAATGCCACCATCAATATGAGACAGTTCTAGTGTCGTATCTGCTTCTGCTTTTTATCCATTACTATATATTCTTTTCTTAAAGTATTTGAAGGCAGTCTACCCACACAGAGATGCAGAGCTGAAAGAACATTACCAGGGACTCCACATGATCTTCAAACCACACTTTGAAACCTCGGGCATTATGTCAGCAAAGAAACCTTCTTGGAATAATTCAGTCATATGGAGATTTAATAAAGATGGTGATGATATAATGAATATTACCTATCAGATAAGCTTTACCAAATCTTTTAAGTACTATTAATTTAATCTGTGGTCAAGGTTTGAATGTGGAACTTAAAATACCAAATGCAAAATATAAAAAAGTGACAAAATAACACATTTATCTATACAAAGGAAAGTTGTAATCGAAGTAAACTACAGACTTTAAGGATAGGAAAAATGTGGTTTGTGAAATACTTGTGAAATATCTGAAAAAATTATGAATAAGTGTATTTTGATTTATATTTTGTTTTAATTTGTCTTCAACTTGTTTAGAATAAATGATGTTCTACTGGTGGTTTTGAAAAGCTGTTTCTTTTAGTGAACATTGAGATTTAATTATTGTAGATAGCGCTACTGATGCCTGGGTGTGGCAGGAAGGTAGGTTGCTAAAAAGGGATCAAAATTAACATATGGGAAAAGCTAGATGGCAAAGAATCATTAGAAACCTTTCCCACCTGGGCTATATGTGAAAAAACAGAGGCTACACATGAGAAGCCTAGTCATTTCAGGTACGGGTGGGAGTGGAGATGGGTGGTGGGTGGGTGGTCACAGATGCCACACAAATGACCTATGAAGAATCACAACTCTCACAGCAGATGGCAGTTGAACCTTGGAGCTGCCCTAGCTTTCTGGATCACTTGCATTTGGGGAATGTCATACCCTTCTCCTTTTAAGTCTAGATTTTAAACAGATTTTCATATATGAGTACTGTATTTACATCATGTCAATCTCTACCCTTCCAACTCCACCTACATCCCCCTCTCAACTTCGTGATCTTGTCTTCTATAAGTACTTTTACAAATACACGTGCATGTTTTTATGCACATATATAGTATATGTATTGCATTTTTCTTCATACCTGAGCAGAATTCCATTGTGTATATATACCACATTTTCATTATCCATTTGTCCCTTGAAGGACATCTGGGTTGTTTCCATTTCCTGGCTATTATGAACAGAGCATCAATGATCATGACTGAGCAAGTGTCTCTGTAGTAGCCCTTTGGGTATATGCCAAGAAGTAGCCTAGCTGAAAGCTTCTGTATAACAAGGGAAGTCCAGAGAGGAAGAGAGACTTTTTGCCAGAAATATATTTGATAGAGGATTAATATCCAGAATATATAGTATCTGGTACCAATTCTTTGTTCCATGACGTAAATCCTAAAAATTGGAATGATGCCTTTGCGTCGTCAGG